>JAJONR010003671.1:0-92917 GCA_029582245.1 Solanum etuberosum | reverse complement strand
TCCCCCCCCACCCCCCCCCCCCCCCCCCCCGCCAAAAAAAATAATAATTTAAGTTTATTTTTAAAAAATATTTTCGACATCAAAATTTTATTTTTTCACCCCTATCCTCGACCCACCCCACTCCCCTGCCCTCGACCCCCCCTCTCCCCCCAAAAAAAAATTAATTTTGTTTTTAAAAAATAATTTCAATTTCAAAATTATTTTCTACTCTCTAGTAAAAATAAAAGATATTTTCTCAAAAACATTTTTCATTCATAAATCAAACACTAAAAATTCTTTTTCGGAAAATATTTTCTACTCACCAACCAAACACGAGAAAATAAGTCAAAAATCTACTTATTTTTCAGCAAAACATTTTCCTTCATACCAAACACACCCTATGACTCAAATAGATTACTTACTTCTTAGAAAAGTGATAGAAGTCCATATAAGAATTGTAAAATCATCCCGAATGAATATCTTACCATCCAACATATATGCATAAAGTAAAGTTAACAGTGAATTTTTTTGACAAAGGAGTTCCCCTTTTTATTAAGGTAGGGTTTAATAAGCAAACATCGAGGATTCAATGGTGATAAAAATAAACAGGAAGAAGTTACAACAACATAGCGCCTGTAGCTCAGTGGATAGAGCGTCTGTTTCCTAAGCAGAAGGTCGTAGGTTCGACCCCTACCTGGCGCGTTTCATTTTATTAAACTTTAGTTTTACAGTATTTTTTAACTTAGTTAATTAATGGTATTTTTTGTTTAGAATTACATGGAATAGTAACATTTGTGTGCTATTTTATTCACTAAAGTACAATTTTATTATCAAAATACAAAGAAGAAAAACAGAATTGACAAAGCACCATCACTAGTGTCACAATCAATTTGTGGAAAAAAATTCAGTTTTTAGGTGAGTGTGAATTACTCTTACTACGACTCATCTTCTCTAACACATTATGTAGCAATGGAACACAAAGTCTCTGTGACATATTATCCCCTTCTTGTCCCTTGTAATCCCCTGCCTTTGATCTTCTATCAGAAACATTCTCATTATGAACTCTGTTAGAAAACTCCAATCTTCCTCTGCTTCCTGGTTTAATACCAATAAGTCGGCCTAGAGAAACACTTTGATCTTGGAAAAAAGACATTGTAGACTGGAAAAAAAATCCCAAATAAGTAACTTTAGTATCTTACTGTTTTCAAATCAAACTAGTTAAAAGTACTATGAAATTAAACAATTAGAGAAATTACCTCAGTGTCAAGGCTGGAGGATGAAAAAGATGAGAAACTAGGCGAAGATACGTATAAACGGTATGCTGCTGCAGCTGCAACTGTTACAGCCTGAGATCTCTCAGCTACTCTAAGCCTTATGTTCATGTTTTCAAGCCCAAGTGGCCATCCACTAGGTACCTCATGCTCCTAAAAACACCGTTTCAATCAATCAATTAACTATGTCTTAATTTCAAATTAGTAGTGATTGGCTATATAATAAATTTATTCATGTCTATTTCATGATACAAATTACTTCAAAATAGCAAAAAATGTGAAATCCCCACTACCATACTCCTCAACAACACACTCAGTGTAATTCTACAACTGAAGTCTGGTGAGGGTGGTGTGTACACGAGCCCTACCCCTACAAACAAGAAATGTCTACTCTCCTTTCTTTTTTCATGATCATAGGCGGATTTAGGGCAGGTTCAATATAATAGGCGGATTTAGGATAGGTTATGCGGGTTCAACTACTCATTACTTTCAACTCCAACTTTGTATACAAATAAAATAAAAGACTATACATGTAATAAGAACACACTTATTATAAATCCACCCAAACTAATTCTGAATTCGCCTCTGATCAAGATTGGTGATCCATCACAGTAGAGCAGTGAAGCAATATTGGATGGAAGTTCACCAAGAACTACTCAAAATCTATGTCATGATATAGAAAGCTATCAAGATTAAACTTCAATGGAATATTAGTACTAAAAACTTCAAAAAAATAAAATAGAATCCTAATTCCTAAAACAAACAAACAATTGATTCAGTAAACTATGCAATGAACAATACTGGTTCAATTATGTTTACCTGTGTTACAACCATGGCTTGTATGAAGAGATGATTAAAAAAGAGGTTATTTGGAAGGAGTGAGGCACTGAAATCCAAGTTTAAAAGGGAGAGATAAAAAGAGAGAGGTGATGTGTGTATCACTTTATGGAGTCTTTATTACAATCTTCACATTCTTTCCTAAATCAATTGAGCAGTTGGATGGTCTTTCCCAGGCCCCACTCAGGAGTTGAGCTATTATATCTCAGTTACACCTAGGTCCCCTTCATGTACTGCTTTCAACAATACGCGCTCTGTCCATTTTTTCTTTTTTAGTTGTCCTTAATTACTTGTCTATTTTAATAAATTAGGTAAAAAAATATTATTATACTCTCAATTAATTACTTTGAAAAAGGTAGAACTTCTTGAAAATCTTAAATTTTTAATTCATCTGCTTCATAATTAATAAGGATAAAATGGTAAACTCACTATATCAATAATTGTTTTCTTAATAGATGTGTCAATTCAAAAGTGGACAAGTAATTAGGAATAGAGGGAGTAGTTGTAGATCTGGTTCAAGACGAATTGCGATAGAAGATTTATTAGAATTATTAAATATGATAGATCAAAATTAATGACTTCCTATATGGAAGTACAATACATTATTATAAGGTTACTCAAAAAGTCATTTTAAATCAACTATTCTATATTTATCAAACAAGCTAAAATGATAAACGAGGTCCTCCTTTTTATTTATAGGTCGATATCATTAAATAAATATTATAAGATGTGGTTTCGTAATTAATGGAGTAAGAATTTAAGTTTTTTTTTTGTTAAACAAGATAAATGAATGGTCCACCTTGAGAGATGAGTTGAATTTGATAGGTTAGCAGTTCATGAAATTATATATCACTTACTAATTACTGCGACAACTTGAAAACTATGGTGGTTGAATATAATTAATTATACAATATTGCACGTTACTGCTTCATTTTCAGCCTTCATCCCATGAAAATAGATTTTTCCATTCTTTCTAGTAACACCATGTCCATGAACTTGATATCATATGTTGGGTTCTAAGATATTGCGAGATTGAATATTAGATGATTTTTTCTCATTTTATCGATAAAAAAAACCACCAAGTGTCAATTGGTGAAATAGCCTAGACTTAAGTTATGTGGCTTCAAGACTCATTGTCTCTACCGACAATTTCATCACACCGACTGTTAATCCTAACTCCCAACTGATACGGCACTCCAACTCTTAATTTCACTTATTTATCAATTAATTATTATTTAGGTGAGTGTGTTGACTAAGACCCTTACATTATACTGAATTCGATACAATCAGTAAAATAACTATAAGTTTGACAGAATTCAATAACTTTAAATGCACGTAATCAAAGAGAATAATGATTCAAAATTCATAAAATTAAATATTTGACTCCATTACCATACTATAGTATAATCTCATTCATAGTACTCTGAGATTATGTAACATTATGCAAAATTCAATGAAAATTATTACTTTAATTATCAGTCTATTAGAGTTTTAAATAACCCAAGGGTATATTTTTCTAGTAGAAGAAATTGTTACTATCTTCTGTCTATGATCAGTAAAATTGACCAAGAAGGGTAAGAGGATGACTTAAAATTCATTTTTTTTAAAAAGTGCTCCCATACTTTGTGCTCAAAGTGCATGTAATGGTCAATTAAAGAGTCCTATCCACCGTCATAGTGCAATGAGGTTATTTTTTTATTAATCAGAAATTTCAGATTCAAGTCATGCGTATAGATATTTTTTTAATAGGAAACACTTTCCCCCGAATTGCCCAACTACATAGTGCGAAGCTATAATAGTCGGAGTCCAATGCGAATATCAAATAATATCGGGCAAGAAAACAAAAAAAAGGCTCCTATCCACCCACTTAATTAATGCATGGAAAACTGTGAGGAGCATGAATTTATGGGGAATATTGTGGGCTTCCATTTTCTACTACTCCATGTCGAATAATAGTTGTTCACTATTGACTGGACACATCCCTTAAAAAATAATACTCAAATAATAGGGTAATATTACTATATTATCCTTTGACTTTATTAAATTTAATGGTTTGAAAAATATGTTAGATGATAAAAAATATTTAATAGCAAGGGTAAAATAGACACAAAAGGAAAATTATCTTTTGATTTTCTAAATTGGACAAATATTATTGGACAACTATTGTTGGACGGAGGGAGTATTTGATTACTTAAAAGTCTATGAAAGAATGAAATTAGTAGTCTTCTTTGCAATGAGTTGTATAGACTTTATTGAAGAAAAATGCCAATTTCTGAATTGTCCTTTTTATTGGAAGACCAAATGTTTAATTGACTAACATAATGTGTGAATATTTTCATGAAAAACATTGTTATGTTATACCCATCTATTTCAGTTTTTGTTGTGGTCATGAAATTCAAATTGTTAATTCCACGACAATAACAATATCCAAAATAATTCTATAAGTGAGGTTTGGAGAAGGTGATATGCACGTAAATTACTACATTTCATAAATACGCAACTATCGCATTGTTACGTAATTAGAGGCGAAATACACGAAAAAAACAAAAAAAAAATCCTCTTTTAATGGATCCATTTGGGCACAACTCATATAGATAACTTAGTCATAAATTAGAAAAAAGTGTGTTTACAATTTCATCCACTTCCTCTCTAAATAATAACTTTGTCATAAAAACTAGCGAGGAATTGGGCCTAGATCCAAGTGGTTGATAGTAGGCACTTAAATATGGGCCTAGATCCAACTGGTTGATAATGGGCTATAATGCATTTAAATATGGGCCTAGATCCAACATCTTCAAATGAAATATAACTTCAGTTTGCTTGGTTCAACATTAGGATTTCATCAACTGTTTTCCCAAAAATTGCTATTAATGTGATGGTGTAGATCCAAAATATTTGAGTTTATATATTCCTAAGTGTTATTTTCTCTTATCATATAAGAGAGACTTGACGCTGCGTTGACGTGCCTGCTTCAGCGTGTTTCGAAAAAAAATAAAAAATCTTTTGTTCTACTTTAATTTAATAAGTGTATAATATTTTCGAAATTATGAGATCCGTTTTAGCTATGAATTTTAGTTTTAAATTTATATTCTTTAGTTATAGCTTTATTATTTTGAATGTCGGTAATATTTGTTTATATCTTGTAACTACTTTGAGTAAAAAATCAACGATGGATGATGAAAAATACTTTATTTATGGACATCTTAATGGACCTCTTCACATTAAATTTGTGCAAACAAAAAGTAATTAACAACTTAAAATATCTAAAAATCATATTAAAATTTAATTAACTTTCTAAATTTTATCTATATCACATAAATTAAAAATTAAAAAAAATATATATTTATATATTAGGCAAGTGGTCAATAAATGATGATTTGCTAATATCATTTTCAACTTTTTTTGGTTTGTGAAAAATGAGACCTTTTTGGATGGTATCAAGAAGGATGAGTTGTAAATCCCATGGTGTCATTTCAATTTTAGAAACTTTTGGTGTGTTTTTGTATGAAATTGGTTTAATTGATGTTGCTCCAATTAGAAAGTGGAAATGATTTGAATTCCTTCCATTTTTTGAGGAAAAGCTATAAGGAAGAAGGAGATAAAGCAAGTGGTGGAGTAACAACCAATGAAGAGGATTCAATTGAACTCTTTTAAGCCTATAAATTTGGTTCGATATTTTCTATTTTTAATTTTAAAAAAATATTATTATTATTATTATCATCATATCAAATTAGTTCAGTATAAATAGTATTTTATTCGTTTTATTTTAACTCGATATTAAATTTAAGAAAGTAATTTATATTACGATATATAAAATATTTTAAATTCATATTCAAAAGATATGATTAGAAAGTTGAAAGTTCGCTACGAATTATACTGAATTTAGTTCACGTATGCATTTGGAATAGGAAACTTACTTTCACGTGAATGAGAAATACTTTTTCTTTTGTCTGTTTTATTAACACTTTATATTTCATTCATGTTGGATCCATGTATTTTTTTAATTTACAAATTTATTTATAAGTTTTGAGAAATGAGAACAATTTTGAAATATTACAAAACTTTTTATATGTTTTAAATTTCATATCAATTAAACTACGTCATATAAATTAGAGACGAAGGATAAATTGATTAAGAGAGACAGCAACAATATAAAAGACGTACACATTGAAAACGGACAAAAATGGGCTTGTTGATATTTGATATGTACATTATTATCTCTTCACCTACCACCAAAACTAATTATTCAAACGTTGAACTTTACCTATTTTATATTTAACTAGATTTTTTTTTTTGTGTAATTGATTAGTGAGGAAAATTATTTGTATTTTTTTTAATATTTCTACTTGTGAAAATGTATGTATAATATAATTAAAACATTTATTGAAAAGACAAATTCATATTTCTCTATATATATAAGAATATACGTGAGTTAATGTAATATAATCATCATTCATTAATCACTTTTAAAAAAATCACTTTCTCACACATTACAATTTTTTTCCTCCCTTAGCCCGTCGATTATCGACCGTTAAAATTCAGATGACTATATAGTTTCTTTCTTTATAAACTGTAGCAATGCTGGCGTGAAATTTATTCACGCTAGCGCCCCAAAATTGGTTGTATATATGATTCTTGACTCTACACACGTACCAATTATTGTTCATTCTTTGTTTCCATTGAATAATACTCGAAATATCAAATGTGTTACTAAGTCTTTATTTGGGGTTCAAATAACCGAGCTTGTTGATGGTTATTTTATTGGACGTACTATGAATCATAGCTTAGGAGATGGTACATGTTTTTGGCATTTCTTCAATTCTTGGGCTGGAATTTCTCGTGGACATAAAATCATTTCTAGAGTTCTAGTTTTATAACATTATTTTCTGGAGAAAATGGATCTTCTAATTTATCTTTCTTGAATTTGGATGATGAGAAATTATTAGAAAAAAATTGAAGTTCTAACGTTGATAGAAATGATATTTCGTCTTAGTAATGAAAGTATTGGTAGACTCAAGTATAAGGCCAATAATGAAATGGGTATTAACTCGATTTCTTCTTTGCAAGCTTACTTGGCTCATCTATGGCGATCCGTTACTCGTTGTCGCAAGCTTGATGCTAGGGAAGAAGTCTTCATCACCATTCTCGTAGGTGGGTACACTTTTAATTTGAGATAATGGTCAAAAGCGTACTTGGACTGTCATTATTACACGCTCAATTATCCGTTATTTTCTTTTAATACCTGAATTATCATCAACTTTTTATTAAAACACACGAGTAGAACTCAAACAAATCTAGTTTAGTGGCATAACTAGACCTTTTCCCTTGTGTATATAACACATTCCTCACGTGTAGGTCTAACTCTTTCATTGGTTGAGCACATGTGTAATTGTTTTTACGTGACAACAAAATTTTAAATTCATAATTGTTATTTTATCTTGATACCATATTGAATTATGTTATCACTAGGTAATTTGGCCGCGCGAATCGACCTTATTAAATTTATAAAGTTATTATTTGTATAATATTCAAAGTTATTATAAATGTTTTAAAAATATATTTCTTAATTTTCATATTCGTAAAAGATCATGTTTCAATTTTTAATACATTTTATTATTTCTACGTAATTTTATTCTCGTCGACTCTTATCATCCAAGATTTGGTTTCTAGTTAATTATATTAATAAAAAATGAAAAAAAAAAATCAGTACCCCCTAGTATGACTTCTTTTTTAGTTGGAGTAATAATATTCTTTTGGTGTTATATTTCCATATTTTTCACAGTAGTAACATTTTTTTAATCAATAAAAAAGTTGTATGAACACTTCTTTGCACCTTACCTTTTAGTAGTATTGTGAAGTAGTATTATTACGTTTTGTTTCATTTTGTATTGTAATACATTTATAGTTTTAAGATGTCTTAAATATTTGTTTGCAAGATTTATATATATAAATCTATATATAATGGAAAAGACACAAAGCTACTGTTCATAAGTGAAAGTCATTAATTTATAGAATAAATGGAAAAATGAAGAAGTGAAAATAAAATAAATTAGACGGGAAAACAAATAAACTAAAGTCCATATATACTTGTAACCTTAGACATCTCATGAAAATCATCAACCTGAAAAGAAAAAAAACTCCTATAAGGGATTAAAATTCTAAAAAAATTACAATTCTTTAAACACAAAGCAAACATATTTATAAATATGAAAGATTTGAGTGGTAACAATTCAAATTTACATTGTAATAAACGACAGATAAAAAATATGATAGTTTAAATAATATCTAATAACTTAAAAAGTATACATATTTTAATACAATCATTTGCCTATTTACACAATAATATGAAGTTGTAAATATTCGAACAAAAATGATAACAAATTAAGGATCAAGCACACTATTTATAGTAACACTGTATACAATGTTTTCATTCTGAATTATATGTTATGTAAACTACAAATTCTAATGTATATATATTCACTTAAAAAAAATCGAAAGTAAAATAATAGATAAATGATACTCAAAATTCACCATTTAACATGTAATTTTCGCTTGATAAAGATCCACTCACTCACAACTTTATAACTTCATCCTCCAACAACATTGCTAGTGAGAAAGAAATGATCTATTAGCTTATTCAATGTCTTCAAAATATAAAAACACAACCCAATAAAAGAAATAGTATTAGCAACACTATTTATAAAGATAAAAAAATCTCATTTGTGTATCCCATACGTCATATTTGTTTAGGTGCACCAAAAAATATAATGAAAAGAATTAATGCAATTAATTTTAAGAATAATACAGTTATGTTTTAGTGTGACGGTTTATCATCAACTTTAATTGCTACTATACTACATGGGTTTTGTTGCTATATTACTTGTGAGACATTTTGTTAATTCATTTGTTTGTAAAATACCTACAGAAATGAAGAAACAAATGCAACAAAAGGAAGAAAAAAAGAGAGAGGAGGTGTTACATTATTTTGTTTATATCAAATTTTATATAAATAAATTCATGTTGTCTTATTACATGATGAATGGTCACTAAATTAATCCATTTTTTCCTTGTCTTTGCCTCCAACAGTTGACTGGGCTATAGCTAAACCTGCCCTTTGTCTAAAGATGTGGTGCCACAATGACCTCTGAGTTTCTAAACTAAAAATGGGATATGTAATTAAGAGATATTTTAGGTTTTTTAATATATCATAAATAGGAAATGTGAAAGAATATGTAAATGCACGTTATATGTAATAACTATGATATATTATTATAGTGGAAGGTGAAAAGTTGAGTAATTGAATTAAAGACTTTTTGAGATATTAAAAATAAAATAAATAATTAAATAAAGAAAAAAATTGTCAAAAAAAGGAGAAAAAAAATAAATATGAATGGAGGCCATAGAGAGGTGCCACATCACCTTCTCTATGTTTCTCCTTTATATACATACTAGTGAACTTATCCGCGCTTCGCGCGGAGAAATAAACTATATCACCCGTCTTTTTTCTGAAATAATTTTTACTTTATTTAAAAATTTGAATATGAAAAATTTAAATTAAATCTCCATGTTTAGAATTTCAAATAAAATTTGTCTCATTTGTGAAAAAATTATAACAAAACACAACTTTGATTTTAAAAAATTCTAGTAAGATGAAAAATATTTAATTTCTAATTATATATGGCCAAATGCCCACCAAATTCATGATTTATTTTTTCTTTCTTTCTAATACTCGAATATTAAAATCATCAAAAAATATAATCAATTTTATTTTCAATATTTCTTTCAAACGTATAATCTAAATAGAAGAAATAATAATATACATAAAAGTCTTTTTCAAAACTTAAGTTTTTAAATTCTAAACCAAAAGTTACATAAAACATTATCTATACTTTGTTTTAAGTAAATATGAAAAAATATGTATAAAAATAGCTTGTTAGTAAACATTTGACTATATATTTCTTCACTAAGTTATTTATTTATTTAATTAGTCTTTGCTACTCAAGAAATAATTAAATGAAAACATGATATCAAAAAATTTCCTTAAAAATACATCTCATTGTATCATAAAAAGAGAGAGAGAATATAAACACAAAAATAACTTCCATCTGTTTTTCTATTAAATAAAAACTTTTGTGAAATGTTGATATTCATCTGGTGAGCAGGTACAAATATAATGGTATTCAATTTTTTTTTAATCAAGTTATGAAGTTTTTTAAGTTTTCAAGATTCATAAATGCACAAAGTAATACTAAAAAGAAAATAATATGTTCAATCTATTTGAGAATTTATAGAAAAAGCTAACGGGCAATAGAAACATTACATATCTTAATGAGTATGGAGCAATGAAAAAACATTTATGTCTTATAAATAACTATTCTAACAATTCCTATGAACTAAGAAAACTCTTTGTTTCTTCTTCTTTCTAACAATTCCTATATATCTTTTTATTTCTAATAATTAATTTTCTTAAGCACTTGTCTTTCAGTGAAAATGTACTATATTGAATTAAGGAAATTATTTGCAGGCAAACGATAAAAAATCTATAGGTAGATATTTCAAGTATTTTTTCTTTTGGATATTTTTTGTAATCATATCATCTAATTTTTAAGAATTTAATTGAGAATTTTCATTCATTAAAATATTAAACTTGATTGAAATGTTCAATGCATTAATTTGTAAGACTAACATTCCGATATATGTGAATAAATTGTGTTCGCAAGAACAAAAAGGACATCACAATAAAGATTTTTTAAATAGAGATCTAATAATATATGATGAGGAAAAAATATAAATAAATAAATTACTTTTACAATTATATATTATATTAAAGCTAAAAAATGCATAACAACTTAGTTTCTCTTTGTGTCACTACAAGGTATTTTTTATTTATACTATACTAAAGCTAAAAATACATAACAGTTGAACTTCCGTTTGTATGATATTTTTGATTTATTTGAAGATTTTTATTCCTTAGAACGAATATGATATACGTCAAATCTCAATGTTTGATTATTATACAAAGAGATCAATGAATATTGGAATGAAATTAATCTAAAAATAAATATTATGAAAAAATATATAAAGAAGATAAAATATATCAAAAGTAATACTTCTCCCATTAGATTTGAGAATCTTAAGATAGGCATACAAGTATCAATACATTTCTTTTTTGTGAAGGTAAATACAATTAGATATAACATTTTAACTTTTCAAGAATGAAAAGATGTAGTAAAACAAAACTAAAAAGAGTAATAATATAAGTGAGAAAATAGACAAGAAATGTAGAGAGACAAGAGAGAATTTTCTTATTCTTCCAAATATATTCAAGTGTTTTTTAAAATTTCAAGTGCATAACACATCCTCAAGACCTCTATTTATATTGTTATAAGAGGCATACAAAAAGATAGCAATAAACATGATATTAATTATTGAGAATGTGGGGAAGATTAAAGGGTGTGGAAGATAAATGAGGAGATGGTGGAGGTGTGAGTATTATTACACATAATGGTGAAATTATATCTTGAAGTTATGGACATCAATATTAATATAATATATTTACAACAAAACATTAATTATATACAAATAATAATTATATTAAAAATGAGGAGAAAAAATAAAAAATATCCAAAAAAAATAAATTAAAATAGAGGCCATAGAGAGGTGCCACATCACTTTGTCTATGTTTCTCCTTTATATATATATATATGATATGATATGATTACATCTAAAATTTTAAACTATTAAAAAAAAGTATACTTTAAATAACTTAATTATGTCTTTTATAAGTCCTATCAGTACTTAATTATGTCCTTAATAGGCGTAAGAACAAGACTAGTTGAAGGGTATGAGGAGTGGAATGGCAAATAAAAGTGATGGGAAATGATCAAGAATTCATGGAGGCTATAACTAATTGAGACGTGTGATTTCTTTAGTATTTCCATGTCCAAATTTATGTGATAGTTTTTGTATTTTAGTTAGTATTCACAAAGATTGATTTGGGCCTAGACTTAATTAATAACTAACTAAAGGGACGACATATGAGATTTCTTCAATAGTTCTGTCGTTTTACTATTCCATTGTTGTTCTACAATTTTTTTAGTTCTATTTTTCAGTTGTAATTTTGAGTTTAGTGATTATAATATATGAATGTTTCTATTTTATTATTTTTTAGCTTCTAAGTAGGGATATTCATGGTTCGTTTTTTTTTCTAAATCAAAACTAAACAAATTATATCGATTTTGTTAAATTTGACCAAATAAAATAGAGTGATTTTAATTGTTTTGATTTTTGCAGTTTTTTCTTCACATGAAATCCAAATACATTTTATACAATTTACTAATGTTAAAACCACAATTTCCATGTAAATTTGACAATTGAGGTGTTTACAAAGCTAATTTAAATGAAGTTAAGATGTTTAAATGTACATTTTGAAAGTTGAATTGTTTAATTACCAATTAAGACGAAATTAAGGTATCTATCTATATTTCTATCAATTAACAAAATAACGCATATAACCTTCAATAATGTGATCAATAAAGTGGGTTGAGAACTACTAAGTGTTACCTTCATATCCCAACTAGCAACAAAAGTACTAGTTAAATTCTTATTATCTGTACTAGTCTCGATGATACCTGATACATGCTGCAGGTATCCCATGAATTAGTTCTTAATTTTCCCAAAATATTTTTGAATCAACAACAAACAGAGTAGGGTATAAATGGATGATTTTCACCGATGAGTTTATTCAGAAGTGTTGTCAACAGGGCATCCCTCTTTTCAGCTCGGGTCTCCTTTGCTCCTCCCTCTCTCTCCAAGACTGTTCAATCATCATCCTATCTCTTTCCATTCCTGCTCGAATACTTCACTTTCACGAGCACGCTTCTCCGTTGTCGCATTTCAATAGCCAAATATATATAGTTCCAGACTTCAATGGCAGTCCAATTTCCCATGGCAGCAGCACGACGCCTGTGTCTTCCCAAATCCACCACAGCAATTTGTGCTTCACTAGTCAACACAACCCACTTAGAAAATTACCCAAAATCGCCCATTTCTGAACCACAACACTTTGCTAATGCTTCTTCAACCCCACCATCTGATGACACATTTTTAGTCCAGAAAATCTTGTGGAACCTTAAACAAGGTAAGCCATTAACCAATTCTTTACCTGGTTTAAACCCCTCTACTTTTCTTGAAGTTCTTGTTAATTGTCGTGATAATTTGCATTTAGCACAAAAATTCATCAACTTGGTTTCTATAAATTGTCCTAATTTCAAACATTGCTCGAGGTCATTGGGTGCTACTGTACATGTGTTGATTAGGTCTAAGAGGGTAGCTGATGCACAGGGTTTTATATTAAGGATGATTAGAAGAAGTGGGGTTTCAAGAATTGAGATTGTGGAATCTTTGGTGTCAACTTATGGGATATGCGGGTCGAATCCATATGTTTTTGATTTGCTGATTAGGACTTATGTACAAGCTAGGAAGATTAGGGAGGCTGTAGAAGTATTTAGGTTGTTGCAAAGGAGGAATCTTTGTGTTCTGGTAAATGCGTGTAATGGTCTTCTAGGAGGGCTTGTGAAGATTGGTTGGGTTGACTTGGCATGGGAAGTGTATGGTGAGATGACAGGGAGTAGCATTCAGCCAAATGTGTATACCCTCAATATAATGGTGAATGCTTTGTGTAAAGACGGGAAAATTGAAAGGGTGAATCCGTTTATTGAAGAAATGGAAAAGAAGGGAATTTTTCCGGATATGGTGACTTACAATACTTTGATAAATGCATATTGTCACGAGGGGCTTCTTGAAGAAGCCTATGAAGTGATAAACATTATGAAAGCTACAGGGTTAAAACCTTGTCTTTTAACTTATAATTCTATTCTCAATGGGTTGTGTAAGAGTGGACAATACGGGAGAGCAAGGGAACTTTTGGTTGAGATGGAAGAGAGTGGACTGGCCCCTGATACTGCTAGTTATAATGCATTGCTTGCTGAGTGCTATAGAGCTGGTAATGTGCTGGAAGCAGAATCTGTTTTCAAAGAAATGTTGTGTCGCGCTATCATTCCTGATTTGGTTAGTTATAGTTCACTTATTGGGTTGTTTTCAAGAACTGGTCGTCTCGACCGCTCATTGGCATACTATGAGCATATGAAACGCAAGGGTCTTACACCGGATAATGTAGTTTACACAATTCTCATTGGTGGGTTTTGTAGAAATGGTTCTATGAAGGAGGCTATGAAGATGCGTGATGAAATGCTGGAGCAGAGTTTAGTTATGGATGTGGTGACTTACAATACTATATTGAATGGGTTATGCAAAGGAAAGATGCTTAATGAAGCTGATGAGCTTTTCAATGAGATGTTGGAAAGAGCTGTAAATCCTGATTTTTACACTTTTACCACGCTTATCAATGGATATTGCAAGTGCGGTAACATGGACAAAGCACAGACCCTGTTTGAAGCCATGTTACTGAGAAACCTCAAGCCTGATGTTGTGACATATAACAGCTTGATTGAAGGATTTTGTAAGGTTGGTGACATGGAAAAAGCTTTCAGTTTAAGGGATGAGATGATCTCTGTAAATATTTCTCCTAATTATATTACTTACAGTATTCTCATAAATGGCTTTTGTAATAAGGGTCGTGTATCTGATGCATTAAGACTATGGGATGATATGATTATCCTAGGTATCAAACCTACTATTGTGACTTGCAACTCTATTATCAAGGGATATTGCAGGTCTGGTGATGCTTCAAGGGCAGCTAAGTTTCGGAACAAAATGCAGTCCCAAGGATTATTTCCTGATTCAATTACGTACAATACTCTTCTTGATGGGTTTATAAGAGAGGAGAATATGGATAAAGCTTTAAATTTGGTTAATGAAATGGGAAAACAAGGTCTGTCACCTGATGTTATTAGCTATAATACCATACTGGATGGTTTCTGTAAATTCGGTAGAATGCAGGAAGCCAACATGCTGTATAGGAAAATGGTTGAGAGGGGTATTAACCCCGACAGATCCACATATACATCATTGATAAATGGACATGTCTCTCAGGATAACTTGAAGGAGGCTTTTCGTTTCCATGATGAAATGCTGCAGAGGGGCTTCATTCCTGATGACAAGTTTTAACCTCCTTGCTGTTTGAGCCAACTGAAATTTATGACCATCAATTTCTGCCATTTAATGAGTTCTGCTTTTTGCAGTTTCAGCGGGTAAGCCCTCTTCTAAATTTGATATTTTGACATTAGGAAATTGCTAGCTAATGTGAAATATGCTTTGAGGAGAACTACGGAGAAATCACTTGCTGGAGCAGATACTTATGGGTGCTCAACTGGACATCTGCTCTCTATTATCCAGACACAGAGCGGTGCTTCATTTTCATACCCCTCACTTGTTGACATCTGTATTGCTTGATTGGTTAAAGAGAGCACTAGTGAGGGCCGGAATGGAATATCGTATGTAGTGTTAATCCAATTTGAAGCTCTTTTGAACAAGCGAGGAACGAGTGACCATAAGCTTAGTGCAGTGCTAGTTGAGGTTTGGAACCCTACCATCTATTCTCTATGCATCTCAATTGTTTCGCACCTCTCCTTGGAAACCTCCATATAATGCCCCTTGTTTTGTTCTAGCCCTATTCTATTACCAGAAATAATTGGGAGAAGCTCATCCGAAATTAGAGGTAGAAACACTCTATTTCGTTTTGTTCCCACTCTCTAAGGAGCTGTCTGTTAGTGAGACATTATCCAGACACAGAGCGGTGCTTCATTTTCAGAAATGTACTTTTGGCTGCGGTGACAAAGCTTTTGGATAGAACTGTGATTTAGATTGCCATCAAGATTGAATATGTAGAAGTTCCTCTTTCATTTGCGAGTTTGATAGTTCACCCTGTGGACTCACAATTTGTCAAAGAGCATAGTATTTACTAAGTTTTGACCTTAGTTTCTTGGTTCACCTCTTGTTGCCACTTCCTGGTGATGTTATTGTCATTTTAGATATCACATATTATATAAACACTACAAATCAATATATTCCTCACATAGGTTGCAACTTTTGCAAACAATGCATAATGATACAAATAGCCAATGACTCTCTATATTGGATATTGTGTTTTTCTTGAGCTTGTGTATGGTATGGTGTCTAAACCTATGTTGCTTGGAATCTTCAAAAATGTCGTTGGGTGTGTGTCAGATCCTCCAAAAGTAGTGTATTTTTGTGGATCCGACAGGGGTGCAACAATATTCTCGGAGAGTCCGAGCTACATAGGTCCAAACCATGTTAGGACAATATTCTTGAGTTATGTTGTTGGAGGGGTAGTCGCCAATCCATGGCTTCTCTATGGTTTCTGTGATGTTTCCCTATCCTGTATGTAATGGTATTTAACTGCTTTACTCAGTCACATACTTTTTTTTTTCTTTTGATTGTCTACTTAGTGATGTACACTTAGTTTCCTTGTGCTTCCAAGTTATGTTGTCTTTGTGGAAAGCTGAAAATTTAAACCAAATGCTTTTGCTTCAGGAACGATGACGGTGAGACAAGTGAATCAGAAAAGTTATCCATGCCTGTCTGGCGTTTGCTGTGAATGCCATCCAAGGTATGTTGATGACACATGGGCTGGCTGCCATTACTTTCTCCTGATTAGCTGGTTGATCGTTCTGTTCATGATCACATGTTTCATCACTGAGCAAGAATTGCTAGTAGCAGTTCTCAGAAGTGTATCAAAGATCTAGTTGCTCTTGTGTTATCAAACCAAATGAGGTTTCAAGTCCTCCTCAATTGACTATAAAATTACAACCCTTCACTAAATTTATGTCCGGGGCTTTTCGGAGAAGTGACTTGTAGATGAAGAGAGTTAACAAAATGAGGCTTGCTGAGTACATAGAAACACTTACCAGTGTGAAGGTTTCTGAACATATCAATTTTACTTCCTTCTTTGCAAGACAACCTGCATGTCTGTTGTCGCCTGACCAAGCTATATACCCTATATTTCAGGTCAGTTTGGATGCAATGTTCGATGTGCAGATAAAACGAATACATGAATACAAAAGACAACTGCTCAACATATTAGGTATCATCCACAGATATGACTGCATTAAGGTATCCTTTCTTCTTCTTAGAATAATATTCCTGAGCCAAACCTGACTGTTTGGTAGAGATATAACCACGTATTAACGTGCTTTCTAAACTAGTTTGTAATGCAAGTATCACGTTGTTCAGAGGATGTTCCAAGCAGGCCAGCTTTGGTAAATATGAAGTGGCTTAGAAGGTGCCAGGAAAAAAACTTTCTACATCGATATGTATCACCAACATTTTTTTTTCTTTTTTGGAGTTTAAACTCTGAAGCTTTGAGCCTGTAGACACTTATTTTTGCCAGCGCTGGTTCAGATGTTATATGGAATCAAGCCGTGGGCATTTGTCATGGACTTATATGCTTATGTGCAAGGCCAAATACAAGCCCACAGAAACTAAGTTTAGTTGTTGTTAAACCAGATTAGAAACCTAAGTCATTTTCGAAAATAGAACAGAACACATGATTTCACCACCAGCTGCAAAAAGTATCAAGACTAATAGAAACACCTGTCTTAGCTAAAACAAATTCTTCTTCTTGCCCTTTGAATTTTTGTTTTTGTCCAGTGACCTGATATTCTTTATCTTTTTTTTTCCCGTCATTTCTTCTGTAGAATATCATGGATGCTCCAAGATCACTTTTGCTGAAACACATAAAATATCCAACTTACCTTGTTTATTTAGAATATGGATATGCCTCTTGAGTATCATCTAATTTCTTGGAGAAGCTCCAATAGTTCCATATTTTTCTTCACATTTTCTGTTGAACTATACTATTTCTCAAAAAAGTTTCTACTGAACCGTACTCGATAAATTATCTCCCTGATACATTATACTGTCATTAATTTTTTGAAGAATATGGATGAAAGTGACAAGATGAGAGTTGTACCTCGTGTATGTATAATTGGTGGGAAAGCTGCCCCTGGTTATGAAGTTGCAAAGAAGATAATTAAACTTTGTCATGCGGTGGCTGATAAAGTTAACAACGATCCTAATGTTGGGGATCTCCTGAAAGTGGTAGGAAAATGATTGATTTATTTGCTTGAAACCTCAATCAAACTTTGTCCATGCTTTGCTCTTTGAAAGTTGGAGCATGTCCACTCAGAAACTTCATCTGCTTTTGAAAATACAACATGGGGTGATGAAAGGAAATTATAAAAGAAAACGAAAGGGAAGAGAATAGCAAGCAGGTTCTAATCATTGCTTTCTTTGGCCCTAGCAATCTGTCCCATAAACTCATCTCCTGAAATGATGTGTTCATTCTAGAGTTTTCCCTAATTGGAAATTTTTGAGTAAATTTTTTGAAAACACTTCTACTATTTGGCTGCAGAATTTTGAAATTGTTAGGTTTCACAAGACTTCAGATCACTTTGTCATGTCATTGATCTAAAAAATTGTCCGGGCTTACTTTATATGTCATCCTTGCTTTCTTTTCCCCATCCCCTGTTGACAGTTCATGTGCACTGTTCCTGGACTGTCGGCATAAATGTAGTAATCAGAATTTCTATACTTCCATTTTTTGCTGTCATTATAGATAGCTAGGACTCAACAGAAATGAACTTGTCTTCTGTCGTTTCAGGTTTTCATCCCTGATTATAATGTCTCTGTTGCCAAACTAGTAATTCCAGGGAGTGATCTTTCACAGCACCTAAGGTTGCATTCTCTTTTCTTTTTTTTTAATCTTTTAACTGGTGCAATTTACAATTATAACACACTGTCTTACCTGATAACATATTTTGTTTTTCCCTAAATAGTGTAAAATTACATATTTCCTCTTTGGATGGTCAAACTTCCCATTGACTGAATCTTTGTTTCACTGTCAAAGTCACAACTTGCTTTAACTGGTACCTATAACTCCCGTATGTGCAATATGTTTCCTCTTTGGGTTAAACTTCTCATTGACTGCCTCTTTGATTCCCCATGAAAGCCATTGCTTGCTTTAACTTGTATCTATAACTCCAGTATTCACAGTACCCTCCAGAAATTGATGAACCCGGAATTTTTCATGTACAAATGTGTGCTAACAACTAATAGAAATCATTTGTATATGATGCAGTACAGCTGGACATGAGGCATCTGGAACTGGATGTATGAATTTTTTAATGAACGGTTGTTTATTATTAGCAACCGCAGATGGCTCAGCAGTTGAAATTGCTGAAGAAATAGGGGCAGAAAACATGGTAAGTAGTGCAATGATTCTTCTACCTGACTCCATTTCACCTGATGATAACTGCACTTGTTCACAGTGTGGTTAGAAGGATAAAATCTACATCGAGCAACCACACTGAGACTTCATGTATAGAGATAATGTGTTAGATAAATATTCGTTTTGTTAATTTATTTATTTTGTTAGTCCATCTGAAATAGGCTTAGGCTTCTTTTCCAGGTTTCTACTTTTTGAATACTTTCAAATGATCGAGCAATTGACTGAGTAGTAACAGTAGACACATGCAAATGCTGATAAAAAGAACAGAAGAAAAGAGAGAACAAGTGTCATAAGATATGATCCCCTTAATTGATTCCATTTTCTTGTTTGATATCTTTATTTTGTTCTTTCCTTTTGCTTTTTGTTCTCCAGTTTCTTTTTGGAGCAAAGGTGGATGAGGTTCCAGCATGAGAGAAAAAGGAACTACTCTCAAAGGTTCATGTCAATTTGCAGGAGTTATAAGGTATGTGTAGTTTGAGCAATCTTTCCCTCGCTGTACGGACTATTCTCTGTATCTGTCAGATTGTCCATAATGAACAATCTGCCGTTTGCAGCCTTTTCTTTTCTGTTTTGTGCCACAGGAATGTTGCCGTAGTCTAGATAATCATTGGATATGGTCTTTTCTCTCTCTCTCTCTGACAGTCACATTACTCTTTGTTTTTCTTCACCACCAAGATCATCTATACCATGTCTCTCATTCACTGGTGTGATTGTCAAAGCTGATGGCCGTATCATTTGGTCACACCAATGGTCTTTATGATGTGGCATCACTCATCCCCACTTTATAATTTCTCTACTTTTCATTAACATAAATGAGTTGGTACTTGGAGAATTTTCCTGACAATAGAGTTCGTATTCCATCTGAAGTATCTCCTGTCCTATTTGCAATTTCAATGCAGTTTGGCAGTTATGTGGCTGCCTGCTGCTGTAAGCATGAGTTTTCATTGTTGACATGCAACCTTAGTTAGAAACACATCTAGAGAGAATTGGTTAAAGCTTTCTATGCGATAATCTGAATGATGTTGCATATTAAATGACCATTTACTATGTTCTCTTTTCCTTCTTTTTTTTTGTTTCTATGTGGCACTTTATTTTAGACAAGGAATGTGCTTGTTTCTCTTAATGTATGATTAGCGTGCAGTAAAGTGTTCCTCTATGTTTTGGGTAATGTCAGGTATAGTAAACAGATTTTGAATGGACATGTAATGCCATAACTTTCCATATGCCTTCCTATTTCACAGGAAATCTTGACTATCATAGATAATTAATACAAGCAAACAACATAAAGAAGTCAGAAGGAAAGTTCTGTTATCATAGTAATATCAGCTCCGCGGTTGAAGCTTTCCTGCTGACATGCATAAAGAATTTATTGAAGTTTTAACTCACAGTTTTCTTTGCAAGACTGGAAAAGAAACTTGTGAAAAATGAAAAACAATAGAAAGGAAATAAAAGTGGCTTCTTATTGCCAGCTAGAGTGCGATTACCTTGATCAGCTCAATCTGCAAGATCATTAGTCATAGGATGAAGCTATTGCAGAAAGATCATTGTTAGTGGATTGCACCGTGCTAGATTCCTGAGAAGAACTTAAAGAGTTTTTAGCTGATCTCATTGTACTGTATGTGTAGGATGGTTTGGGATGGTTACTTTGGCTTCAAAGATTACTTCAAGTCACTATGCGACACTGTAGAGGATGGTGGAGCTTTTTATCTCATGGGATATGATTTTGCTAGCTATTTAGAGGCTCAGGTAATCTGTTATTGCAAATACAAATACTCCTGTTAGAAATGTTCATTTTGAAACTGACAGAATATGATGATAACAGGCTGCTGCTGATAGAGCATTTGTTGATCAAGACAGGTGGACCCAAATGAGCATACTCTCTACTGCAGGTTCTGGCAAATTTAGCAGCGATAGAATCATAGAAGAATATGAACAGCAGAGTTGGGGCATCGAACCCCAACTCTGCTTTCATAATCACTTTTATATTTGAGCACAAGTGTAATACACTTTATCAATGTCACTTATATTTTTGTATTCTTTTTTTTCATAAATATTTGAATCTGCTAAATTTAAGTCGGAGGCCTTTTACAAATAGTCTCTCTATTTTTTCGAGGTAAGAATAAGGTATGCTTACACTCTTCAAACCCAACTTGTGGAATTACATTAGATATGATATTGTTGTTACTGTCACTGATGTTTTCACCTTATGACACTACTATTTTATAAAATATACTTGTATCATGCACCAAAAATCACTTGCATCAGATGTCCTTATATTTTACGCTTGAATTAAGAAGACACGCATTTTAAATGTATGATCTATTAAACCCAAACTCTAATATGTGTCGGATTTTTAAAAAAGTATTGCTATTTCGAGTAAATACAGAGGCTATATTTGTTGTATCGTGTAGTTTTTCCATTAATAAATTGTTCCCAGCTCATCAAACTCTGATGGGTTGTACGTGTTAGTGTTACACTTACATGCCAAATCTCGTATCTTTAATTGTGGCTATAGATTTTTTGTCCCACAAATAAAGTGACAAATTCAAAATAAGGAAAATTGTAGTATTCGAATTATTATGAATAAAAACAGTAAACATTTCAGCAGGGTAGGATTAATTATTTTTAATTTTATTTTTTTAAAAAAGATTTGGTGTTTGTGAAATATTTACTATAGTACATTATTGTAATTCGTAAGAAAAAAACAAATTACAAAGAGGTTAAAATGTAAATATCATGTTAGTCGATTATTTAGGACCACCATTTCACATGTTCCTGGATTATTATTGAATTATTAATATATAAATGGTTAACATTGTACCTGAATTTCCCCTATCTAGAAAACAACAAAATAAAAATAATATATACTCCAATTTAGGTGAATTTACAATATTATTTCTAGGCGGATAAATCATTTTCTTTTGACCCACTAATTTTCTACTTCTTCAGTAAAGACGAAAAATAAAACTCTGTTGACAGCAAAATATTATATACTACTAAGCTTCGAAAAATTTGAAAAAGAAAAAAAACACTAAGATAATGTTAAGTACTTTCTTTTCTCTCATGACCCATCTCCTCTTTACTATTTTGTTTTTCATTTTATATCATCCAAAAATATATTGTCTTTAGTCATACAACATGTTTTCTTGTGTTCAATATCATGCATAAAATTTTCTCATTTTTATTAATTAAGAAACCATATATTATATCACGGGTCGTCAAATGATATATATCCTCGTTAAATTGTGAGATTTGTGATCTTCAAAATAAAAGTACAAGCAACTGACGATGTATATAATTTAGATTTAGAATATTAACTAATATTTTTGGAAGATGTATAAATAGTTTCACTTACTCTCTCCGTCCCCTTTTAATTGTCATGGTTTTCTTTTTTAGAGTCAAATGATAACATTTTACGATGTATTTTTTCATCATATAGATATGCAATAATTTTTTTTTCATATAATTTTTGAATATCTAAATTTTTAATTTAAAACATCAAATTAATGCAATCAAATTTAACTTTGTAAATTAGTCAAATTGATTTTTGAAAAACGCAATATCACAAGTAAAAAAGACGGAGGAAGTATTAATTAATTATCATTAAGTCCTAAAGAAGATATTTAATTACTGGATAAACTTTGTCAAGGTGGAGTTGGTAACCATATATGGATGAGTTTCTGATAATTTGGTAGGTAGAAAAGATGGAAGTGATGATTCTAATGAAATTGATAATTTATGTTTCAACCACACACCACATGCACTTTTCCATTTTTTCAGCATTTAATTTCCATACTCTATGACATAATGAGTAGTGGCAATGAGTTCTAATGTTACATAACCAATTTGGACCAAACTCTACTTCTTCTTTTTTAAGGATTTTTTTTTTTCTTTCTCTTAACTAATTAGTAGCGATCGAGTGTTCATACAAATTAATAGATACTCCCTCTGTTCATTTTATTTGTCAGGTTGTGTTTTTCAAAAATCAATTTGACTAATTTTCAAAATTAAATTAGATTACATTAATTTGATATTTTAAACAAAAAATTTTGGTATTCAAAACCTATATTATAAGTACTATACATTCAATTTTTTGCATATCAATATGATAAAAAAATACATCGTAAAATGTTAGTCAAAGTTCTTATAATTTGACTCTAAAAAAGGAAATCATGACAATTAAAAGTGAGAGGAGGTAGTGCTGATACATAATATATGTTTAAACATACATGTATAACTATCAATCACCAATAACGGTCATTAAACTTAAATTAACTAGCTATAAATAGGTAAAATTAATTTGATGTAAATATTAAATGTAGATAGCACACGTATACTCAGGGGTAGGGGTGTTCACGGTTTGGATAAAAATCGATCCAAACTGAACCAAACCGATTAAATAAATCGATTTTATTTGGGTTAGGTGTGGTTTGGTTTTAGATTTTTAAAACCCGATATTATTTGGGTTGGTTATGATTTTGTTCGAAGAAATAACCAAACCGAACCGACAAATTATATACATATATTTTATTATTATACATACATAATATATTATTTTTATAAACAATTTTAAATATCTTATATGTGTTTTCCTCAAAATTTATTTATAATTTATTTATGAAAGCAAAATTGTCAAGGTGAGAATATTTATCTTATTGGTTTTACATATATGAGTGTCTATGACAATTCTTTATGAAATTGAAAATATCATTGTCTCTTCCTTCTAGGCCAAAACAATGAATTTTGAAGCTTTATTCATAGTAAATTCAATGATTGAAAGTTATGTAATGTCAGTCATTCTAACTATTTTCGTTTTGAATTGATTGTTGTCACTTTTTTCACGTTTTGAATGAACTATTTCTTTTATTTTTGTCTATGATTAATAACCGAACCAAACCGAACCGAAACCGATAACAACCAAACCGATATATATATATATATATATATATATTATATTTGATTTGATTTGATTTTGATTTTGACCAGTAACCGATCCAAATCAACCCGTGAACACCCCTACTCAGGGGAATCTAGAAGAGACTGAGGATGTTTATTCAAACTCCACGATAAAAGGTTACACTATATATAAGATAACCTTAGCTTTCTTTTCACAACTAATTAATCCCATGCACCTATATATACACAACTACTTTAAGTTACATTAAATTTGTGCCAATCATCAATAAATGTGGTAGTTATTTATTTTCTCATGCAAGAGAAATAATCCCCATGTTCTCGAGTATATTGTTGCGCTCATTTCATGCAAAAGTACAGGTTCTAAAATTAGATAGCCACACAATTAATATAAATAATTCGTACACTATCAAGTTAACTCAATATATCATAATAAGCTATCTTCTTTTATTTTGTTCGTAGACTTCATATGAGTATTATCTACTAATAATTTATTTTTAATAACAAATATATAATATAAATCAAAACTACTGAATTTTGTTGAACTATAATTTCGTTCCTTCATATCTGTGTCCTTTCTATTCCAATTTGAGAAAAAGAAGTTTCACAAATAATGTGTCCTTTCTTAAAGCAAAGGGAAAACGAATACTCAATATCTAATTATGACGCATGACTTTAATTATCACTTGGAATTGAGTATAGAAGCATCCTCATAATGAAATTCCCATCGTATTTTTCACATAATTTAAACTTTGCCGTAAAACAAAGTGACAAATGATAAATTAAAGCAAAAGAAAAAGTTAAAAATAGTTTTGAAAAGAATTCTGAAGGAGAATGACAAGTATAGTTATATATTCAAAGAGATAAAAGAAAGTCAAAAAGTTCTTTAATATAAGAAACTTGAAACACACATTGAAAAACCAACATCAAATATTTATTCTTTCTTAAAATATTAAAAAATTAATCAAATAAAGATTTCTAAGACGACCCGCCATTCACGGCAGGTAGACAAAAGTCCAATGAAATAGGTATTGGTTTCTGACTTTTCCTTTTACCGACTACAACATATTTAAATACACCGATAGTCGGGGACGAAGCTAGAGTTTTAGTTACAGATTAGACAGAACTCAATAACTTTGACCAAAATTCAATATTTATGTTAAGAAATCCACATGTACTTTTCTAGATCGAAAGATCATAAACTCAAAATTCTGAATCTGTATCGGACAATATATGTATTATTTTAGGTTTTGTTTCTATATCATTTATTGTAGCATATGAGTCTTGCCATCATCTCCAATGGTGCCATGCCCCTATGCAACTTTCACTTACATTACATGTTTGATATGTGGACAAATCAATCCATTAGAGAGAAAGTTGTCTGGGAATGGGAGGTCCCCTCCCAACATTTAATAGTGTACCCATCCACCAAACTATGCTACATTGGCACTCATGAATTTAATTTTCACTTCTCTATATCTATTTGCCTTATCCATAAAGAAGCTTGAAGAATCACATTTTATGATATTATTATTATTTTTTTTGAAAGGAAGAAATTAATGATTTTTGTCTCATATTGTACTTATTTTGATTTGATTTTTAAATTTTTTCTTCGTCCAGCGTCCGATATCTGTAGTATGAGTTATAACTCGATTATAAAAGTTGTCTTTATATTCAAAGCTCGAGCTCGAAACTGACTCGATTATAGAAATTGCCTCAATATTCAGAGTTTGAACTTGAAACTTCTAAGAGCGGAGGAGTATCACTTTAGCACAATTCTTACTTTATGTTTGTGATGGATGAAAATGTAGTAAATGGTTATTTGGTAGGTATGTTTAGGAGGCAGAATTAGAGGGACGAAAGGGGTTTATTGTTTGAAAATCATGTTATATATTAAAAGTTATAATGCGAGAATTAGAATTATCAGTGTACATAAATATGTTTAAGGCAAGAATACATAATTCATAGCCATAAATAAAGCAAAATAAAATAAGGTTAAATAAAAGGGATTTTATTCAGATTTTTGAAGCATTAAATGCTTGAGAGTGAAATACTCATGGGAATTGGTGGAGGGAAACAATGGTTGTTGACAAATGTTGGTGGAAATAGTCATTACGTTGATACAAGTCTCTGTCTTTTAAAACAAATAGAGAAATAAATGAAATAAAAATAAATGAATTTTCTGATAATAAACGATAAAGGAAAAAATATATATGGTTCTAAAAAGTGATGATCATCTTTATTTGAGTGATAAAAAGAAGAAATATTGTAAAATAAAAGCAATAAAATAAAGGGAACATAAAGCAAACAGAAAATTGACACCACAAGAATTTAATATTTGTCTCTGTTTCTCTTCTTAATTTTTTGTCAAAAAGGAAATTCAAAATATAAAAAAATAAACATAAGAAGAAGTCAAAGACGATTCAACATTTATTATACGTATATAAAAAAATAATTTTAGTCATGTAAAAATAATGAATTATCAATCGAGAGGATCTGAATGAACTCTTCAATCTTACCTAGCTCCACCCTTGTTCCCCGGTGAAGAGGGACTCAACACATAACATTATAACTGAAATCTCCAAATTGTTACTCTCACACTTTAATAGTATCAAAAACATTTTAATAGTAATAATAATAAAGTATCAAAAACATGTGAAATCGCAGTTGAAATTTCAACTGAGGCAAAAACTTTAGGTGATTATAAATAATATACAAGTGAGAATAAGCAAGCCACTAATAGACAAGGAAACAACACAAACAGTCATGTTGACAGTTGACCATTAGTATTTGCTTTATCCACACTTATATATTAGTATTGGAAATGAATAGTCATCCATTATTAATAAAAAAGAGTCATAGTATTCGTAAAATAGTCGAAATTTGCACAAACTAATTTAGGCACAGTTATTATTGAAAAAGAAGAAAACACTAAGATGGTGCATTTTAGGTCCCCAAAGAACAGTCTTCAGTGTAACAGCAAAAAGCACATCTCAGTTTTCTTTACGAATTAATATTTCAATTTTGGTAGGTACTCATAAGTCATATCTTTGATAAAGTGATATTATTAATCATAATTAAGCATACTACACAGTACTTGGCATGATAATTATTTATGTCAGAAATTAAATCTAGAAAAAGATAATAAATCTCTCACTACCAGACTAATTATAGAATAACTCTGATCCAGTCAAATATTATATAGGCGACATAATTATAGGTAAAACATTTACTGCACATAGACACTACTAAGCTTGTTGACATTTTATTGATTCATTTTAGCAAATTAAAATAGAGCACCTTAAACTCATAGTAATATATCATTAGACTTCTTCCATTATATAATTATACATAAAACACCCAAAAATAAAATCTGTAGTTTAATTAACATTTTTTTCTAATAAAATATAACTTAGACAAAAAAAAAAGGAGGAGGAAAACAACATCAATCATAATTGGGACACATAACATTTGTTTTGGCTCACTATGGTTATAACTTTTTTGTTTTCAATTTTTGGAACAATTAAGGCATGTTCTCTTCATCTTGAAAATCTTCATTCTCAAAATTGTTGTTGTTGTTGTACTCATTGTTGCCATAGGTGTTCTTGTTGTTGTACTGTTGGTTCATTGCAGCAAATTCCTTTGCATTTTCATATGGATCCCTGGCATGTCTCCCAGCATTGATATTATAGTAAAATTTCCCATTTCCCAAAAACCTTGTGTCACTCATCCCCTGTTGTTGGTGCACTCTGTAATTACCATTCCCAGTGTTGTAGCTCTGTTCTTCATTATTGTTGTAATTTGTGGAGTAGCTCTGTTCCTGATTGTTGTTGTAATTGTTTCCGTAATTTGTTGGGTTGGTGCTGTAGCTTTTGCCACTCAATCTTGTTTCAGTCAACTCCTGTTGTTGTTCATTATTGTTGTTATAATATGTATTACCAGCGTTGTAGTACTCCTCCTCCTCCTTGTTATCATTGTTGTTGTTGTACTGTTGGTTGTTGCTGTAAAAACTGTCACCGCTGTAGAACTGTTGCTGTTGGTAGTTGTTGTGGTTTTTAGTACTGACATCGCTGACGCCGTGGTAGTACTGTTGCTGCTGGTTGTTATTATTGTTACTGCGGTAATTGGTGGGACCACTGTAGAATTGGTTGTTATTCAAGTTGGTGGTGGAAGTGGAGGTATCAATACTGTGCTTGGTTGAGAATTCATTGTTGAAACTGTTTTCATTCGTGTTGTCCTCAGCAACAGTTACATAAGAAACAGGGTTGTAATTTTTGGGAAGGTATTTGCTGTTGGGAAAATTGTTGACATTGGGATTATTGGTGTTAGTGGTAGTAGTTGTTGTGGAAGGGGTGGAAACAGAGTCATGACCATAAAGGCCATAAGCACCATTTTCATTTTCAGGCATGAAATTTGGCTCTTGCTCTTTGTTTGGAACAACTGTTTGTGTTTCCTTTTCACCATTGTTGCTAGGGACTTTGTTGAAAAATTGACCATCCCTTGCATGAATTTGGAGTGATGACAAAAGAGCAAGGAGGAAAATGAGAGAGAAACTGTTACCAATGGAAGAAGCCATTTTGAATACAAGAGATAATGAGAATATTTGTGTTGTGTTAGTTTTCAATGCTTGTGAACTTTGCAATATAATCTCTTTATATAGAGACCCTTTATCCCTCTTTTGTGTATCTACTTTTTTTTTCTTTTTGAATTTTTTTATAGTTCAAAATGTTCAAATATTTATTTATCTTTGAGTGAGGAGTGACTTTCTATCCCTCCAATTTTCATGCTTATTAGGTGCAAATGGGGACAGGAAAAATGGAAGGAAGAAACTGGTCCCCATGCGTAATTATAGCACTTTAACAAAATTGTTCCTAATTTGTATAACCAAATGCATAAATTATCATGTCACTCGAAAGATAATTATAAATTATTTTTATAGTAAGTAGATCAGTAATTGAAAAGAAAATAAAATTATATATATGGCACTTGCAGAAAACAACAATTATATGGATTTAACTTTGTTCTTAAGATTTACTCATGCGGGTTGAAAGCGTAATCCTTATGTTTTAGAATTTTTTCTTTCCATATTTTAAAACTCAATTAACTTTTCAAGAACACAACAAAATCAGTAATGATTCTTTGGAATATAACTTTAAGCTTTTAGGGTTTACACAGCTTTTGATGCATATATGGCAAAGGATCCCGAGGTGGTAGGTTCCAATTAAGTAAAATCCAGGCCAAAATTCCCACTACAATAACTCAATTGATAATAATCAAAATAAATGTGTAACATAAATTGATACCAAATAATTTTAATATGGAAGGTACAATGTTAGTATTCCACTATTCAATTGTTAAGATTTAAAGGTTAAAATGATTAAGTGAGACTAACAGCATTTTTCAAAATTCTATCCGAATTACATTTGTTTATAGTAATTCGATATTCGAAATTTACTAGACCTGATTGATTTTTTTAAAGAAATATTATTGGATTTCAAGCTAAATTAGAATGAACGGCAAATGATGTGGCTCCTCTACCTTTTAAGCGGTGAGTCAAAAGTTTGAGTTACATTTAAATATATCAAAAAATCAGTAATGAGCATTTGAGGTTAATTATGGAATTATTAAAAAGAAAGAAAAAAAGGAAAACGAGTGAAGAGATTGAAGGGAAAATTGGAATGAGAAGAGGCGGGGATTGTGGAGTGGCTGTGAAAGGAAAGGAAGGTGTGGGAGGGGAACATTCAAAGTTATGGGATTTCATTGGCACATACACACACCATGTGCCTATTCTTTTAATACATTGATAATGTCAATAGGGGTACCCCTTTTTTGTTCTTATGCTTAACTTTTCCTACTACTCAGGGTCGTTTGGTAGAGTATATTAATAAAAGTAATGCATGCATTAATTATATGTATTAGTAGTTTCTTGTTTGGTGTATTTGTTCATGCTATGTGCATTAGTTATACACTCTATTCTGTATTGAGGAGTGTATTACTAATATCATGGATTTCTAGGTATTAGTAATGCAAAGGATTTAATACATGCATTAATATGGTTAAAGACTCAATTACCCCTGAAAAGTACTTTTACATCTTTTCCACCATAATTGTGAAGGATACTTTTGTAAATAAATATTTTTATACAATGCATACTATTTTTAATATACCAAACCAAACAATGCATAAGAAATAATTTAGGCATAACTAATACATGCATTATTAATGCAAGCATTACTAATACACTCTATTGGGTATTATTTTTATACACTCTACCAAACGATTATGCATACTAATTCAACAGGCGTTTGATATCCACGTTAGAGTTCGTACTGACAAAAGTCACTCTGTATTTAGAGGGACTTGAATTCAAGATCTCTAGTTAAGGATGAAAGAGTACTTATCACTCTACCACAATCTTTGTTGGTGCATATCTACACTTTTTAAGTGAGTGCAGAACTAAATTAGGTTAGTTTAATTTTATACGCCGACAATAAAATATTACTCCATTCATTTACTTTTATTTGTCAAATTTGGACTTGACACATCTATTAAAAAAATAATGATTGAGATGATATTTTACCACTCTACTCTTATCAATTGATGTTTAGTATTACGTCTTCGAAAATAATTTGAATATGAGTAATTAATGATAAGTATAAAACATAGAAACATAATATTTTTTCTTGATATGATAGAAATGACAAGAAAAAGTAAAAATCTATTTTTGAAATAGTTGACAAATAAAAATGAACATAAAGATTATTTATATTATTATGTCATTAAAGATAATTTTAAGTAACTATTTACAATATAAGTGAAACAAGTCGATCAAAAAACAAGACAAATAATCTGCTATAATATATTGAATTACACTAATAATTTGAAAATTATTAATTCATGTCTTGAGGGTGCATAAGTTAGATATGCAAGCAAATATAGATAGAATTATTTAATAATCATGCTTAAGTAGTAAAAATATACTTATATGCAAGGCATATATTTTGCTTCGCGCTGGTCTAATCCTTTTTTATGGGTCAAATACGTGGTATTTTTATTTTATTTTTGGATGGCGGTGAAATTTGATCTCAGGACTTCTGTCTGTCTGAAATGCATATTGGCATATTGAAGTGTATGGACACCTCATCTAAAAGTTTAAGCTATTAAAGAGAGCATAATTTTATTATTTATTATATTCTCAAATAAAATACTTTTAAAAAAATATTTTCCTTCGTACCAAACACAAGCTTTTTTCCATTCTCTTTTTATTTTTTGCTGTTGCACGGAGAAATTTTTTATTCTGTATGAGGCACACTTACTGTCAGTTGTGTGAGGCCTCTTTTGGCTGCCACTTGTATCTGTGGGACCCATAATGTACTTATTTCCTTACTTTTTCTTTTCCAATTTTAATCTTTTCTTTTACTTTTTCTTTCTTACTTGCATTTTCTTTTTTGCTTGTTAATTCTTAGTGTAAATTTTATTTTTTGTTTTTTGTTTTAATAAAGAAATTTTGGAACTCACCCACGGTATCTAATATATATATATATATATATATATATATATATATATATATTGTATATCTCTATTATTATTTATTTGAGGGGAAATTAAAGTAATATGTCGAAAAAAATTAAATTTATTTATTTTTTGGATGAATTCAAGGAATTTGAGGATAGTGAAACTAAAAAAAAAATAGATTGAACTTTCTTCAATAAAGTAAAAATTCATGTAATTAACCAATTGAACTACTAAAGTTCAATCGGCATTATTTATTACACTTAAATATATAATTTAATTTAAATTATTTAAATTTTAGTCATTAATTTATTTTTTGAGATTTCAATTTTAATCATTCAATTCTGAGTTATCAAATATGTTTTTATTTTTGTTTACGCTTAATATTAATAATAATAATGTATTAATGATATTAAACACTTAATTATCTTTTCTTTTCCAGATTTGTTAAATTTCCTACTTCTATGGCATGTGTCCAATAATCATTGCCTATATTAATTCATTTTTTTCTTATGGGTTACGAAAATTAATAGAAAAAAAAGAGTCAACCAAATGAATTTGTGAAAGCACAAAATAAATAATTGTATGAATATTTTTTTTTTCTCTAAAGGTAGCACTAAATAAAAAAAAACTGTAGAAATATTGGTAAAGAAAAGGGTAAAATTTGAGAAAATGGAAGTGTGAGAGAGAAAGTGTGACAACAAGAGGGACCCACAGAAAACACTTGGTCAAAAGAAAATGGTGCCCTCGACAACTATTGTTGGTTGTGTCTCAACCACCATAAAATTTTCCATTTTGTAGGATTTCATTGGATGGAAAGTGTTTCCTATTAAGAAGTTTTTCATATTTGAACATCAAATCTGAGATCTCTGATTAAAAATGAGCATTCCATCTGCTATCACGCATGTTCTTTTTTACTTACATTTTTGTCACTTCATAAATTTAGTTTTTTTTTTTTTTGGTTAAAAAATTATGTTATACAAAAATCTTGAAATAAATAAATTTCATTTTCTTAATTGGTAATCAAGTTTAAACTCCAACGGCCCCCTACCTAAAACAAAAACGTTCATACTTGAGATACCTCAAAACAATAAAGAAAGAAATTGAAGGAGTTAAATATCAATAATTTGAAGACGACGAGCTACTTAATTGCACTGTTTAGTGAAATTAATCCCAAATTTAGGAGAGGACAGGTTTTAAATAATTAAAATAGAATTGTTCAACTTTTAAATAATGACTCCCTTCGTCCATATTAATTGTCAATATTACTAAAAAAATTCACCTCAAAATATTTATCAATTTACAAAATTAATATAGAAATAATTCTTTTATACTAACCTTAAAATTAATTAATAGAAATGTTTTTTATTTATAATTTCTTAAGAAAATATGTAAAAGAGAAATGTAACTCTTTTGAGTCTTTCTATCCCACCTTATTTAGTCAGTTCCAAAAGAATTATACATTTTTATATTTGGTAACAATTAACTTTAAAATGTTATACAAATATTCATCACTCATTTTAGATTATAAATTTTAAAAGTCTTTTTTTCTCATATTCTCTGTCAAGTCAAACTAAATCGTATAAATTATAACGGTAGGGTAACCAAAATGGACAAAGGGAAGGGAGTACAAAGTTCCTTTTTTTTTCTTTTCTCTGACTATGATAAGAAAAAACAGACAGAATTAAATAAAATAAAATAAGGGGGATTTGTTATTGGATAGGAAGTAATTGACAGTTGATCAGTTGGTTGAAATTAATGGCACATTTTCCCTATTTTGGTGCATTTTCTGCTTTTTACTACAATGTATTTATTGATATTTATTTCAAAATGTAATGCTAGGTGCCTCCATTCTTTTTTTGGATTTATGATTAAGGCGACTACTCTTACAAATTGTTGGCTTGTGCACTTATAGTTGTATTAGAAATAAATATTTCTAATAATTTATGAACCTCCTCTTAAAAGTTAGATGAAATATTGTAAGAATCATATTCAATGCCTCCAAATTATATCGACACAAAAATTAAAATAACTTAAATTTTGGTCCAATTTTTCAATGAAAGGACTATTAGAAAGTGTGCAGTTCAACTACCTAAATTAAGATAGATTTATGAATTGGTGTAACAAGTCCAATGGAGTTAGTTATGTGTTGTTAATGTGATGCATATATGAGAAATTAAGTCTCTAAAAGTCTATCATGTTGTTATTGAGAGGGAACATTATGTTATAGGGGATAGACTAATCACCAAAAGAATCATTTTTTTTAAACGGTGATGACCATGTTAGCTCGTGTATAACTAGATTAATTTACTGGATATTTATTACTTCCAACCAATATAAGTATTAAGTAATTCTAACTATCACAACTTAAATTTATGAAAGAATAAAATTATTTACAGTATTTAGTGTCTCTGTTGGATTTGAATCTTTAATATTTTGCTAGATTCTTATTTACTTTATTGATTGATATATCTCGCCCCTTGAGGGCACATTACAATTCGAATTATAGTATCACGAGAATCGACAGTTTGTTTTATATTTTCATATTTTTCATTTATTTATGTCAAGAATGGCAAAAATAGCCATAGAAAATATGACTCACACAACTCGTTCAAGTATGTAGTTATTGACCTACGAAAAAATTTGTCGAAATATTCTTTGATATGTTATGAGCTATAATATTTTTTTCCCTATGATTAACTAAATTATAAATAATAAAATCAAAATAATAGTAAGTAAGTTTGAATTATGACCTATTATTTAACCATCTTGACTCAATTCCTCTCAACATAACTAAGGCCGGGACACGATTGGTCGATGTAATTTATTTGTTAATTCACTTTAATCCGTTCAGATTTAATCAAATCGTTCATTTACCACCTCTAAATTATGAAGAGGAAAAGAAAAGAAGGAACATTGGATTATTTTTTTTAGTTTCTACATTGAAGCTCGATTATATTCAAATTTGCACCATATTGAAAATATTTATCACTCTACCACAGCACTTATCGGTAAACATTGAATTTATAGTTTGTCCTAGTCATGGGTGTAAAGTGTAGGATGGTAGGGTTGAACGTTAGTTGCAGGGCCAGGCTCTAGACCTACCCATAAATTATGGCTTGATTGACTGTACAGTACTCCACTAGAAATGTAGTGGGTGGGGGTACCAGTCCACAAAATATAAGACCTAGAGGCACATGGCCGCAATTACACATGAGTGGTTTAAACTAATTAACTACCCCTTACTTCCTTCTTCTTTTTTCATCTTGTAAAAAAATAATTCAAAATTATTAAAAGTGAGGATAGATGTTTGATTTCTTCGATGTTTTTTAGAAATAAACAGTTTGATTTTATACATATTTATGCAAGGATTGCACTCCTAAAGAATTATTAAAAGCGATGATAGATGTTTGTTTTTTTGGATGTTTTTTCAAAATTAAATCGTTTGATGCACGTTTATGCGGGAGTTGGAAAGAACCGCCCCCCTAAAGTACTCTCTAGCAACATAATTTGATTTTTTCTTTTTTATATATATATATATTCATTGTGTTCTCATTAAAAGTTTAACACATATTCAAATTATTTGCGAAGACATGCTTATTTCTATTTGTTCTTTGATTGAGTACACTTACGGTAGAGACACGGAGTAAGTGAAATTTGTAACAAAATGTATCCAATTCAATATAATTTATAAAGAGGTTCCAAGGGAATTTCTAAATGCATGTTATGTTTAAATTATGCTACTTTTTTTCGATTTTCAGATAAGCAATTCTTAAATGATTAATTTATTGTGATCACTATAATTAATATTACCCCTCACCAAAAACTTTCTTGATGACTCAAATCACAATTTAAAATTAATGTTTTTTCACCCCGTTAAAGAAAAAATGGGATATGTGAGTCATTTGTGTAACAATAGGAGTATAAATATGTCACTTTTATAACGAGAGATATATCAACTCTAAATAATAAAATTGGGGATATATCATATCATTTTCCCAATAAAAAAAGACCTTCTAAAATAAAATCATTACTACCTCCGTCTCATATTAGTTGACCACTTTCCTTTTTACGCACATATTAAAAAATCATAAATAGGAAGATAATTTTACTAATTCACCCTTTGAAAAACTTCTTGGTACTTCACAAACAAATTTGAACACTATAAAAAAGAATTAACTGCAAAGGTAATATAAGAAAATTTTAATGAATTCTTTCTTGATTTAGTAAGATGATCAACTAATACGGGACAACTATTTTTAATAAGATGATCAACTAATATGGAACGACGGGAGTACATAGGAAATTTCAATAAAGCCCTACCGCTTAAAAAAAAAAAAGGAGGGGGGAGGGTCCCATTTAATAAACATGATTAATTAAGAAGTTTGGATTTCAAAATCCATAATCTTTGACTGATGAAAAGGATGAATAATTGATCTTGCCCTAATGAAGCTCCATTTTATTTCTATTAGACTAATATAAGAAGAAACACACTCACATGATTTGATAGTAGAAGTTAATTAAGGAGTGATTAGGCCACATCTCTTGGGATACACAGCAGAAAGGACACAATTACTTCACTTAAACTAACTTTATTGTCAACCTTTTTACTAATACTATTTGAAACGACCAAATCCATTCACAAGAAAGAAAGAAAAAAACAACTAAAAAGAAAAAGCCAAAACAAAAGTACCAAAGTGTTTGACCAATCAATTCTCTTTCTTTCCCTTTTTTTTTTCTTGAGTTTAGTAATTAATTGCGTGATTAGCGGACAGGGAAATTGGTAGTAAGTCCACTAAGTTTTTTAATTAGTAAAAAAATAAAATTTTGTCTTTGATGAAATTGAAGATGTTTGGTATAATTATTTGGACTATAGAGTTTCTAAAGTCTTGTGGTGTTTTTATTAGACAAAAAACAATAATTCTAGAAGGGAGAGTCAATCTAGGAGATAATATCGGAAAAATTAGACTATTTTTATTTTCAAATATTCATGTGGTAAAAGTAATGTAGAAAATTGATTTTTCCATTTATACTTGAAAATATATATGAACTTATGAAGCATTAATCAAGTGTCTAATTACGCGTGCATTAATACGCAAATTAAAACTTTGGTTTATTTTATAAAAAAATTACTTTTGGGTAGGGGACACTACAGGACCCTATGAGAATCAAGTCTTGCAGCTCTAGAATAATAATAGTCCGAGTTACCAACTTAATTATTTTATTTTACACATACAATAAAGTTTTTCGTCTAAGACTACTTACTTTCATTTGAGAACAGTTATAACTTGAGTAATCATCTCAACATTTGTCACTTGTTAATAGTTGATCCTGAATATATCTGAACTGTTACTATTATTATCCGAACCCATCAATTACTAACCATCGCTCACCCTCTTTAACGATTAGCATATGTGAGCCATTTTATTAAGTTTGGTGGCAAATAAAATTCCTATTTCTTATAATATAAAGATAAATCGAAATGACGAGGCAAAATAATGGAGGATTGGGTGAGGCAAGTTGCATAGCAAGAATGTCTTTTTCCCTATTTAAGAGCATGTGCAGGTCGTCTTAATTGAACTGAAACTCACATGCAAGGTCACCATTAGAGGTTCACATTTCCTTAAATCAAATGGAAACTATCATATCCATACAAACACGATCGTCTCGAAAAGTTTGGAGGCCTAAAGCCAAATTTCACATTATAGCATTGCTAATTGGATGCTCAAATTATATCACCTCGGAATCTATATAAGTTTATACAATTATGAGTTATTAATTTCTTGCATTGTTCTTAAATTATTGAATCTTACTATGTACCATATCTATCGATGGGGCGAGGAGAAAACAACTTATTGGGAATAGCGCTCCAAACCAAAGTTGCCTTCCACCTCACATGTAGAAATAAGTTGACATCCATACCTATTCATGATGGGTGGAGCCAACGGGGAGTTCGTGGGTTCGAACGAACTCAATAGCTTTTTCGTAAATTTTGTATTTATATTAGAAAATTAAATAAATATATATGTATATTAACTTATGAATCCTAACAAAATTGATTGATAGCTTAGTAAGGAAGGAGCCGTGGGAATGCTTGTTTGTTGAAAAATTACTATATATTTCGTTTGTTACCTTTTTATATTTTGAAACAATCCTAACTCCTCAACGGATGATATCAAATAGGAATTATCATTACGAGGAACATAAATTTGCATAAGCAAATGGATTTGAATGTAAAAATGGAACAGTTTTTCTCTTCTGTTTTTAATATGTTTATACACATACTTCTCTTTGCCAATTTGCCTGCTTTTCTTCAACTTTTCAGCTCCTCCCTTTTCTTTAATAGGTAATTTTCATTTGCTTATTCAGCTAACTGAAAGTGTTGCTTCTCATTAATGTGTGAAAAATTTGGAACATCAAGGATGTTATTTTAACCATTGATATGAAAAAAGAAACATTCAACTTTCAATTAGGTAAATGAACATCTGATTTATTCAATTAGGATAAACATATTTCCTCTAATTCTACCTTGTCTTCACAAGGTAGTAATAAGGTTGCGTAAATGGAGTATATTGTTATTCAAGAATCTACTTCATGATATTGAGATAAGGGTTACGAAAGATAAATAAGAGTGCCAAGATATTAGGTAAAATAACTAGAAAAAAAAAGTTCCCTTCCTTGCTAAAGATTCTCTTTTTAAACCTTTTTCTCACAAACTGTCTCCTTTCTTCATCTCCCCATTTAGCTTCCTCCACTCCCTTTGCCAGTATCAATGGAGGGGGTTGTTGATATGGGCATTTGGATCTCCAAGAAGTTTCAGGTGCACCAAGTCTTGAAATCCATTTGAGGTAAAATGAGAAAGCCCATTTCAGATATACAGAAGGGGAGGTGATTTTGGTGCACAGAATTGGTGGATAGTCCCAAGTGAGGTAACAAGGGATTTGGTTAGAAATGAAGATTTGGGATTCAAAAGATGGTTTAGTTGTGGGATTAAGTATGATGTGTGTTAATGCTTGGATTCTTTGATTCCATGTTGTGTCTTCCATTTTTTTTATTTTTTTTTTCTTGTTGAGAGCAGAGTGTGTTATCCTTGGGTTGGATGAGAATCAGAAAATGTGGATGAGAATAATTTCAGTTTGATCCTCATGGGTTATGAATATTGCAAATTGGCCCTCTTGAGTATTGAATGTATAAAATTTGTTCCCAATAACTCAGGGTCTGATTCTCAACTTCAAATCAAGATTAGACCATATTAATTTTGTAATATCAGGAAAATAAAGAAAAAATTATCCACAGAGTATTTACACCAGACCAATACATGGCAGAAACATACAATCAGCTCATGTGTGTTGGAACTTGGAATCAACATTTCATTAGCATTATCATACAATCTTTTTAGGAAGAGCATATGAAAATCAGCAGTTACATTCACGGAACCTGGTATTTAGACCTTAGTTGCTGACAATTAAAGCTATGGTACTTCTCTTAACATCCATAGATTAACTATTACCAAGACTAATCATAAGGTGAAATGGAATTTCTAGAGGTGATTATATACAAAATTTTACAAGAGATCAACAATTTCACATGGTGATGATTTGTTTCTTTTCATGCATATCCTGGCTGCCATGTGCTAATGATTTGGTAAATCAATAGTTGCTCCGCAGGCCTAGATTAAGTGTGAGAAGAGAAACATGAATGCACTTAAAATTGGAAACACGATCAGAGCTGAGGCCTGCGACAAAACAGATTTCCATAAACGAGGACACAAGTTAGAGAATTATATATTGACATGCAAGGAGAAATAAAATTCACAAACTCAGCAGCATCTGGATTCTTACTACTAAGAACACTACTTCTTCATTAGCTAAAGCCGTAGGGAATTCGTTCCTTTCAATTTCCTGCTTTACAAACCTCTGCAGCTGCATAGTACGTAAGTTGTCAGATCAATGTTCTGAGGATGTACAACCAACAACAACTTAATAATCAGGGTAAAGTTTCCCATTTTCCAGTTGCTAACTTGAATATCATATCAATATGTGTGCGTGTGTGTGGTGGCTGGGAGGAGCACGCACACACACATATTGTAAAATGTAAGTATTACATTAATAATAAACCAAGTAGCGAAGGTGATAACTATACAAAAGTGGTACCTCCATGTACACTAAGCTCCGGAAAGTCTAGGTCATCTATACAAGTATGTATATCCATCTTACCCCAAAAGTACAGAAGAATTTAAAGATTGTAGTGGACCCTACTTCAAACATACTCCAGTTACCAACTTAAATGTCAAACACAAATACTTATCCTGATATTGCTCATTCAAGTGATTAACTAGCACAAGACCACTAATTAATCCCACCCTCCTAATTAAGGAAATTTGAGTACCTTGTAATGGTATTGTTTTGCAGATGAAAAAGCCCCCCGCAAGTGATGCAACACTTGAGCCCAGTAGGAATTAGGATCAGCCGCACTGTATGATCCATATGGATGCAGAATTCCTTTCAACGTTTCAAGGTGGTGGCCGAAAACGTTTTTCATGAACTGGAGACACAAGAGTGTTAGTTCTCTTCAAAGATAATGTCAAGAGTAATCATGGCCATCTGTATATACGATGTTCCAAAGGAGTTGGCAAGCTTGGAAAATTCTATGACTTCCAGTACCTTGACAAATGGACATTTACTGAACGTTACTTGCCTTTTGACCTTTTGTGTTCTCATCTGACATATAACATTCTGATTTAGCTTTCGCTGCAACTTTATTATAGTTTTAATGGTAAATTCAAGCCAAGGTGTAAACTAGAGGATACCTCTGCCATTTGAACAGCTTGTTCAAGTCGTTGTATCTGAATCCATTTTTCAGATATAACTTCAGCCATCTGTCAACCAAGTTAAAAGTTCATCAATGAAAGATTGCGGAAATCATAATACTCAAACGGAAATTTTTTCCCTCATCTCTTGCCTAAAAATAAATGCATAGCAGGTCATTACCTTTTCATTTGTTCAGAAAAAAAAGTGAACAAAAACCTTTCAAGAGGACAAAGGTATACTGTGCTCTTCTACCATTTCTTTTCTTTGAATGCAATAAATTTCCTTTATAATGATATAGTGTATATTGATAGTCACAACAATAACAATTTTCCAAAACCAAGAAAGACATTTTTAATTGTTGATCAAAATGGAGAAAGACGTTATTGCTGTTGACATCTTGTTATCCATTAAGTCCTATTTCTGTTTCCTATGTATGAAATAAGATCATTTGTTCGCCCAAGAGCTTAGCTCAAGTGGAAAGAGCGGAACGCATGATGTGTGAGTTAGGCGCACATCATAGGTTTGAACCGTGCCCCTGACAGAAATCTAGAGCCGTCAATATAGGCTAGGCCCGTTGGGCCGGCCTGGCCTAACCAGTGATTTGATAGGGCTGGGCTACGATTTTTGGAGCCCATTTAAGAAAAGGGCTTTTTAGCCCGGCCTGAATAAGCCTGCCGATTTGTGGGGCTTGAGAAATATGGATAGGGCCGGCCCGTGGGCCAAATAAAAATTAATTAAAAAATAAACATAAAATAGAGTATTAAAAATAACAAGAGTCTAAACTCAAAATCTGTTTAAAGTTTGTAATATTACAATTTAAATACAAATTATGTTTATAAAATATGTACTACATAAAATAAAAATTCCCTAAAATTTCTAGGGAATCACTACATAGGTTGTAGCCTATGAAATATTGTCATAGTTTTTGTGTTTTATTATGATCATTCGAATACAATTAGGTTAATATTTCTATTTAGCTATTTATGCTTTTACTTGAAATCAAACTTAACAAATATTATAAAGATAATTTTATTTGTGGATTTGATTAACAAGTAGTAACACTAACACCATGTAATATTGTCTTGTCGATATTTTTAAATTATAATTTAATTTTAAAAAATTATAAAAAAATATACTTTTAAGAAAAGCGGGCTAGCCCGACAAAGCCCGTAGCCCACGTACTTGTGGGATGGGCCAAATATTTTCTGGCCCACACCAAAAATGGGCTATCCCGGCCTGACTCGTCAAATTTCAAAGTCTGTATGGGTTAGCCCGGATGGGGTGGGTCAACCCATATTGACAGCTCTACAGAAATCTAGTACTTAAGTGGCGAAGAGTAGAGGGGAAGGCCCATCATCCACCGAGTTTCAACTGTGCTTCATGGGTCTTCGGAGATTTCTAGGTTATAATAATAAAAAGAAGAAGATTTCTTCAACTGAAGAGAAATCTTAAGCATCGTGTTACCTAGTATACAATAAAGATGTTTCAAAACACTTTTACAGAAATCTCAGGATGATGAAAGAATACTCAACATTTTAAAATAATTTACTTTCTTCCACTTGACCAGCACTAGACAAATATTAATTACTGAAATTGTTTACTCATGGCTTTAGCAACCTTACCTTTTCGACTTGAGAAGTAAGAACTTCTAATCTTTTCTCTGCATCTTGCGCTTTGAACTCCAATTTATGAATTTCAAAGTTGTTTTTTCTTGCCGCATCCCAAAGCAGTTGTACCTACTCAATTCCTTCATTTTTATAAGATGAGAAACTGTATGGAGAAAACAATCTGTGATAACGTGACAATCATACCTCTTCTTCTAGAGCACTAATCCTTGATGAGTGATGCTGAAGAAAAGAGAAAAAGATACATTTATGAGGAATGGATGTGTATCATTTATTTCCATTTTCTCTTATTGAAACGAATTTCACTTATAGGTTGTTGTATCAATTATAGACGCTCTAGTAATATTTAGCACAATTCCCATGAAGGCATGCCCATTTACCTACTTAAGGCCAGACAATATTAGGTCACCAAATGAAAGATCAAAGCAAGAAATTAGAATCATTACAACTGCAAAGCTGTTTTTGGAATCATATTCAATAAAATGGCAGAGAATTGAAGACCACCTCTTTTATGTACGAACATGTGAAATTGTGAATCACTAATGGACCAGGGGTTCACAAACTGATAAGCAACAACAGAGCCACACGACCTTAATAGTCCCAGTACTTTCCATTTTTAGTAATCAAATTATCAGAATCACAGAAGGAAATTAGGGCAATACTGTTTAGGTTATTAGCATAACATATCAAGGCATTATCAAGTCGATAAAAGGGAGAGTATCTAACGTTTTTTTTTAGCTATTTCGAGGCATTGGTGCTCTTTTCAATGAACATATTCCCTTAAAAATAGAAAATATTCTGCAAACCTAACCAAATGAAACAAAACATTTGGCGAGTAGGTTGGAGGTATAACTTTTCTGGTGGTATGCCATATCTGCTTCCCATACCAAGTTTATTTGAAATACTTAAGACCTTAGACCACAAGGTCCTGGTCAGTCCCTTCCATTACTGTCACTAAATATCAACCTATTACACTTCAAGTCCTCAACAAATTTAGATCCTACTCATAATAACACAAGATCTAAGTCAGATATTAGCAGACATGAGAAACTGGGAACTAGCCAAAAACCAACCTGCAATTTGGACAAAGCAGTTGTAAGATTGTCAATTTCTACACTAATGTCCTCGATTTTCTTCTCGGTTTCCCTGATGTATTGGATTTTAGCATTTAAATTTGGCATGTTTTCATCAAGGATGGATTCTGCAATTAGACGCACCAATGTTAAAATTTTACAGGACCTTGTAGAATAATAAATAGCAGGCGAAGATATAGTATACTTCTCATGAAAAATGCCACTGAATGGATATCTTTATCTAATGCATGAGAAGACCTAGAGGCTAGAACTGCACGGTATAAAACTCATTTTATTGATATCACAGAATTCTGAAAAAAACACGTATTAAAAAGTGGATAGATACGATCATCAGAACACAAGCTTAATTCGAACACAGGCCCTTCATTCATGCTGGAAGCTCCATTAGGGACACAAAATAAAAAACAATATAGAAATCTGACTTTGCAATGCAATGCAAATTTAATAGGAAAGGAAAAAGAAAAGAAATACTAACATTTTTCAATGCACATGTTCAATACGATGTCTCAATAAGACTTCTTAGCATGCCAGAAAATTTTAAGGTAACAGGACATAAAAAAATTCCCTTGTTCAATTGAGATATGACTAATATCAAGTTATTCAAGCTTTATACATTGTTACCTTCATGCTGGTCTCTTATGTATTATGTATAGTGACAAGCTTCTAATCACATATTCCAATCATACAAGATAACCTTTTAAAATCTTTCCCCACTGATCAATAGTTAAAAATAAGGAGGGGGATAAAAGAGCCTGTCTACGAAATGAAGCACTCATATCAACCAGTTTTTAATGAAAAATTTACTGAAATCCTCATAATCCCTGAGAAGAAATATGATTTTGGGCTATCCCTTTTTCTAACAATAAACCTATGCATTGTAGTCACTTCAATCAAAAAATTAGTAATAGCTATAGACAGATTCCATTCTAAAGATGCACTTTTTTGCCCTTCTACAGCTGCTCGCAGTTAAAACTGTCCTTTCAAGTTATCTTTCTCAATATATACAATTCCAGTTCCTACAATACCGGCAATAACCACACGACTTGGTTCAAATCCAAATTCACTTTTCTCACTCTATTTGTGCCTACAATTTCATGAAAATGCAGTTCTTTTAAGAACGTGTGTTCGAGTAGTTACAAGTAAATGCAATTTACTTGTATTTCTATGCACTTAAATAAACCGCAAGAAATGTAAGCATTGACCATTGAGCTATATCAAGTTCGAAAATCTCAATGGCGAAAACGATGACTGATGAGGAGAAGAATAAGGAAATAACCTAATCGAGCGATTTTGATCTTCGCTTCTTGCAATTCGTAGATCACCGAATTCTGATTCTGCTTACCAGACGACGGCGGAATCTGAGATTCGACCGGAGGTACGAGAGCCGCCGTCGAAGCTATGAGAGCAGTAAATGGAGCGGCGAACAAAATTATGAAGATTGTCATCTCCATTTTCGTTTTTCCTACTGAATGCTGAAGAGCTGCTGCTAAAATACGAATACTGTTTACTCTTTGCCCCTTGCTGGCGGCCTCAATGGTTTGATTCGGTGGTTATATTAAAAATTGTAACATTCAATTTTTCGTTATTTTATAATTTTGCTATTGTTACTGTTTCTCACTCCAAAACTTTATGCAGTAATACTTTATTTTCTTCTTTTTGTACTTAAAGATTTAATACGTTTAAGCAGCATCTTTCGAAAATAACCTCTCCATCTCACAATTAGTCTGCAAAGGAAGCCATATGAAATATGAGCAAAGGTCTGCAAAGGAAGCCATTTTGGAAATAACTTCATTGAATAACTTCCTCGAAGTGTCATTGCCCAACAATCGTTTGCATCTTCATATTAATGGTTTGCATGGCATAAAATAAAGTATCTAACAAGTAGGTAAGTTCTTGTAATTTATTTCCTTGTGTAATGGTGGACATTGCTATGAGCCATGTACATGAAAGTCTGATTCAAGATCCTATAATTGTGGATTTTGCATACCACAAGTTGAAATTTAAATAACTGTCAAAAAATAACCATGTTACATGATTCACATCAGCATTCCGAAAAGACATACAGATGAACTGCAGATAAGAGCTTCCTTAGGATGTTTCTTGCAGTCATTGATTCTTCAATCGCAAAATTAGGATGCACGGTTGGTAATGCCATGTTAGTATTGCATGAAAGACGATGTTTTGCCAATCAGAAGGGGCATTTGCAGGGTTCGATGCCCCAACTCTGCTGTGCATATTCTTCTATTGTTCTATCGCTGCTGAATTTCCCAGAACCTGCAGTAGAGAGTATGCTCATTTGGGTCCACTTTTCTTGATCAACAAATGCTCTATCAGCAGCAGCCTGTCATCATCATATTCTGTCAGTTTCAAATGAACATTTCTAACAGGAATATTTGTATTTGCAATAACAGATTACCTGAGCCTCTAAATAGCTAGCAAAATCATATCCCAGGAGATAAAAGTCTCCACCATCCTCTACAGTGTCGCATAGTGACTTGAAGTAATCTTTGAAGCCAAAGTAACCATCCCGCACCATCCTACACATACAGTAGTACAGTGAAATCAGCTAAAAACTCTTTAAGTTCTTCTCAGGAATCTAGCACAGTGCAATCCACTAACAATGATCTTTCTGCAATAGCTTCATCCTATGACTAATAATCTTGCAGATTGAGCTGATCAAGATAATCGCACTCTAGCTAGCAATAAGAAGCCACTTTTATTTCCTTTCTATTGTTTTTCATTTTTCACAAGTTTCTTTTCCAGTTTTGCAAAGAAAACTGTGAGTTAAAACTTCAATAAATTCTTTATGCATGTCAGCAGGAAAGCTTCAACTGCGGAGCTGAAATTACTATGATAAAAGTACTTTCCTTCTGACTTCTTTATGTTGTTTGCTTGGATTAATTATCTATGATAGTCAAGATTTCCTGTGAATAGGCAGGCATATGGAAAGTTATGGCACTATATGTCCATTCAAAATCTGTTTACTATACCTGACATTATCCAAAACATAGAGGAACACTTTACTGCACGCTAATCATACATTAAGAGAAACAAGCACATTCCTTGTCTAAAATAAAGTGCCACATATCAACAAAAAAAAAGAAAAGGAAAAGAGAACATAGTACATGGTCATTTAATATGCAACATCATTCAGATTATCACATAGAAAGCTTTAACCAATTCTCTCTAGATGTGTTTCTGACTAAGGTTGCAAGTCAACAATGAACACTCGTGCTTACAGCAGCGGGCAGCCACATAACTGCCAAACTGCATTGAAATTGCAAATAGGACAGGAAATACTTCAGATGGAATACGAACTCTATTGTCAGGACGATTCTCCAAGCACAAACTCATTTATGTTAATGAGAAGTAGAGAAAATATAAGTGGGGATGAGTGATACCACATCATAAAGACCATTGGTGTGGCAAAAAGATATGGCCATCAGCTTTGACAATCACACCAGTGGATGAGACATGGTATAGACGATCTTGGTGGTGAAAAAACAAAGAGTAATGTGACTGTCAGAGAGAGAGAGAGATAGAAAAGACCATATCCGATGATTATCTAGACTACGGCCACATTCCTGTGGCACACAACAGAAATTAAAAGGCTGCAAACAGCAGATTGTTCATTGTGGACAATCTGACAGATACAGAGAATAGACCGTAAAGGTCGAGGAAAAGATTTCTCAAACTACACCGCATACCTTACAACTCGTGCAAATTGAAGTGAACCTTTGAGAGTAGTTCCTTTTTCTCTCAATGCTGGAACCTCATCCACCTTTGCTCCAAAAAGAAACTGGAGAACAAAAAGCAAAAGGAAAGAGCAAAATAAAGATATCAAACAAGGAAATGGAATCAATTAATTGGAACATATCCTATGACACTTGGTCTATCTTTTCTTCTGTTCTTTTTATCAAGCATTTACTGTTACTACTCAGTCAATTGCTCGATCATTTGAAAGTATTTGAAAAGTAGAAACCTGGAAAAGAAGCCTAAGCCTATTTCAGATGAACTAACAAAATAAATAAAATAACAAAACGAATATTTATTTAACACATTATCTCTATACATGAAGTCTCGGTGTGGTTGCTCGATGTAGATTTTATCCTTCTAACCACACTGTGAACAAGTGCAGTTATCATCAGGTGAAATGGAGTCTGTAGAAGAATACTAACACTACTTACCATGTTTTCTGCCCCTATTTCTTCAGCAATTTCAACTGCTGAGCCATCTGCCGTTGCTAATAATAAACAACCGTTCATCAAAAATTTCATACATCCAGTTCCAGATGCCTCATGTCCAGCTGTACTGCTTCATATACACATGATTTCTATTAGTTCTTAGCACACATTTGTACATGAAAATTCCTGGTTCATCAAGCTTTGGAGGGAACTGTGAATACTGGAGTTATAGATACCAGTTAAAGCAAGCAATGCACCTGTTAAAAGAATTTAAAAAAAAAGAAAAGAGAATGCAACCTTAGGTGCTGTGAAAGATCACTCCCTGGAATTACTAGTTCGGCAACAGAGACATTATAATCAGGGATGAAAACCTGAAACGACAGAAGACGAGTTCATTTCTGTTGAGTCCTAGCTATCTATAATGACAGCAAAAAATGGAAGTATAAAAATTCTGACTACTACATTTATGCTGACAGTCCAGGAACAGTGCACATGAACTGTCAATAGGGGATGGGGAAAAGAAAGCAAGGATGACATATAAAGTAAACCCAGACAATTTTTTTAGATCAATGACATGACAAAGTGATGTGAAGACTTGTGAACCCTAACAATTTCAAAATTCTGCAGCCAAATAGTAGAAGTGTTTTCAATAACTTTCCTCAAAAATTTCCAATTAGGGCCGACAATAGAATGAACACATTATTTCAGGAGATGAGTTTATGGGACAGATAGTTAGGGCCTAAGAAAGTAATGCTTAGAACCTTCTTGCTATTCTCTAACCTTCCCTTCCGTTTTCTTTTATAATTTCTTTTCATCACCCCATGTAGTATTTTCAAAAGCAGGTGAAGTTTCTGAATGGACATGTTCCAACTTTCAAAGAGCAAAGCATGGACAATGGTTTCATATAAACATGGTGAGACCATACTTAATTGAGGTTTCAAGCAAATAAATCAAATCATTGTCCTACCACTTTCAGGAGATCCCCAACATCAGGATCGTTGTTAACTTTATCAGCCACCACATGACAAAGTTTGATTATCTTCTTTGCAACTTCATAACCAGGGGCAGCTTTCCCACCAATTATACATACACGAGGTACAACTCTCCGCTTGTCACTTTCATCCATATTCTTCAAAATATAATGACTGTATAAATGCATAGGGAGATAATTTGTCTAGTACAGTTAAGTAGAATTTTTTTTGAGAAATAGTATAGTTCAACAGAATTGTGAAGAAAAATATGGAATTTTTGGAGCTTCTCCAAGAAATTAGATGATACTCAATAGGCATATCCATATTCTAAATAAACAAGGTAAGTTAGATATTTTATGTGTTTCAGCAAAAGTGATTTTGGAGCATCCGTGATATTCTATAGAAGAAATGACAGAAAAAAAAAGAGATAAAGAATATCAGGTCACTGGACAAAAACAAAGATTTGAAGGGCAAGAAGAAGAATTTTTTTAGCTAAGACAGGTGTTTCTACTAGTCTTGATACTTTTCGCAGCTGGTGGTGAAATCATGTGTTCTGTTATATTTTCGAAAATGGCTTGGTTTCTAATCTGGTTTAACAACAACTAAACTTAGTTTCTGTGGGATTGTATTTGGCCTTGCACATAAGCATATCAGTCCATGACAAATGCCCATGGCTTGATTCCATAAAACATCTGAACCAGCATCAGCAAAAATAAGTGTCTTTAGGCTCAAAGATTCAGAGTTTGAACTCCAAAAAAGAAAAAAAGATGTTGGTGATGCATATCGATGTAGAAAGTTTTTTGCCTGGCACTTTTTAAGTCACTTCATATTTACCAAAGCTGGCCTGCCTGAAACATCTTCTGAACAAGGTGATACTTGAATTACATACTAGTTTAGAAAGTACGTTAATATGTGGTTATATCTCTACCAAACAGTCAGGTTTGGCTCAGGAATATTATTCTAAGAAGAAGAAAGGATACCTTAATGCAGTCATATCTGTGGATGATACCTAATATGTTGAGCAGTTGTCTTTTGTATTCATGTATTCGTTTTATCTGCACATCGAACATTGCATCCAAACTGACCTGAAATATAGGGTATATAGCTTGGTCAGGCTACAACAGACGTGCAGGTTGTCTTGCAAAGAAGGAAGTGAAATTGATATGTTCAGAAACCTTCACACTGGTAAGTGTTTCTATGTACTCAGCAAGCCTCATTTTGTTAACTCTCTTCATCTACAAGTCAGAAGTCAAAATGTATTAGAGACTGCAAAGAAAATAAGCAACTACTCTTTTCAAGATTGAGATTGCAAAGAAAGATCTCATACATTCTTCCATTCACTGTGTAAATCAGGATCTTCTGCATATTCTCTTAAACCTGCTATGAGGTCAACATTACGGATCCATGCTTCTGTCCCAAGCCATTTTGAAATGATTGAACACAAGCTAGGATTGCTCACCACTATCCAACGGCGCTGACATATAACAAATTAAAATAGTGAAGAACATAGCACAATGCTTCAAATTTAATTCATATCATCATTTTACATGCCCATGATGAACTCCAATGGAAGATCCCCTACCCCCAAATAAAATTGTTTATGATGATAGAAGGAAGATGCAGAACATTTTAGATTAGATATGAACCTTGTTATTATGCAAGTAGACACTGCCGATTAAAGGCAGTAATGGAAAAGCAGAAGGTTTGGATCATAAAGAATGCCAGAAATTTTTGGAGAATAGCTGTCAAGAGTAAACCTGAGGCAGAAATCTTGAAACTGATAGGAGTCACTAAACAAGCAGTTAATTATGCACCTGGGTTACTCCATTAGTCTTGCACTGAAATTTCTGAGGCCACAGCTCATAAAAGTCCTGCATGAGACAGCAATTACAAAATGATCTCTTTTTGAAACATGTTTTCACTAGCTATTTCATGCGTTATGAGCAAAAACTAAGATGAACAATAGACCTATAAAATAAGACCTCCGGAGTTGTTTAATTTCATTAAAATGAGATATTATATAAACCCTACATTATTAATCGGACCTTCAGTCGCCAGTTTTGTGTCCTGTATATATAATATCCCACATACTTATCAATTATGGTGCAATCTACGTATCATTTTGTACCAATTATAATGTGGAAAAACACTAGCTGCATTAACAATAACTGGCTAAAAATACCTACAACGACCAAAATCTTTTCAAGTCTCTTTAGAGAATGAAAATAAAATCATGATAGTGTTATGTAAGAATTAATACTACCCACTACAAAAAGTAATTATATAACCAAATTTTGGCATTCGTGCTACAAAAGTTCAGTCTTCAGTTCACCTCCATCTTCAAAACCATTTTTTTTTATGATAAGGGAAACCCGCAGCCACTACCCTTTGGGTGCGCACAGGGTAAAACCCCGATCCTATGCAATAGCTTGCAAACCACATAGGAGAGGTAACCCGCACTAGGCAAGCCCTATGCGACGAGCTCGACCCAGAAAGCAAACCCTTTGCTTTCGCTGGCAAGGGGTTTCGAACATGAGACCTCCAACATGGAAGCCCCAAGCCCAAACCACTGGGCCACCCCGAAGGATATCTCCATCTTCAACACCTTAAGAAACATTCTTTTCATTTTTCCAAAAGTTCTGAGATATGACAAAGAAGTGATGTCTTCCTAAGGTATCATAAAAGAAAAACTTTTTATCCAGTTTTAAACCAAATACATATTTTAAGTTATACATCACATCTTCCTTGTCAAAAAAAAAAGTTATGCATCATATATCTAATTTTTAATACATTGAATTTCCTCCGAAAGGTTTTCCTGATCCCCAAAAAAAAAATACAATACATTGAACAAAATGTCCAACAATAAATGAATATGCTTCAAAAATCAAATGTTTGTTATTCAATATATTATATCTCTGTATAACTTGTCCATGAACAAAACTACACCATGTAGCATAATTGTTCATATAGCACAGAGGAAAGAAATTAATAGGATACAATTGTTAAATTCAAGCTTATTAGTTGATTCCTTATTCGGACAATTATGCTCTCCTCAATCTCTCAATCAACCCGAGTATATAATAAAAAAAAGAAATCCCAAGGAGTTAAATATTTCTTTTGACATTATAAAGAATCTATACGGTGAATTGAAGAGAGATTCTGGCAAAGCACTCTCTGAAATAGGCCTTAGAGAGAGTGACATTCATTTAGCAAAGGTAAAAGGACATATTATTACAGGATTTAAATCAAGTTCTCATGAAGTATTGGGCAAAAGAGAAAAATCATAAAAGTGCAGAAGCAAAATTACCTTAAATACTCTTGTTTTAAGTGTCTCTAGATGCATTCTGGAAACACCATTCACAGAGTGGCAACATGCAAGTGACAGATTTGCCATCCGAATACTCTGTCCACATAGGGAGCAAAATCAAAATTGGCTATTGCAGAAAAACAAGGAACTAATACTCGCGCCTGTACCCAATTTTTCGAGTAGTGAAAATGGCAGAATACAAATGCATCATGGATTGTTAGACGAATTTGGACCATATAAAATCAAGCTGAAAGTGAGAAGTAACAAGCATGGACATTGTAACTCTTTAAATCAAGCCGAAAGTGAGAAGTAACCAGCATGAACATCATAACCTTTTTTTCATCAAATAACCTTTTTTTCTGTTTGGCCTCTCTTTCTCTCTCTCCCATCTCCCACCTGCCCACCCTCTCTCCTCTTTGTTAAGTTTTATAGACATGATTTATGTAAAACAAGCATCACAGAGTTCAAAGAAAACTACTGATCCTAGTTTGTGGATGTGGAAATTTGCAGTATTAGACTATTAGTATATTCATAGGTACATAATATAGGATTGCCACGAGCCGGAATGGAGGGACATTGTTGATGAGAATTCATATAGCCAACCCCAACTGATTGAGTAGTAGTGGTTGGTATAATTGTACATTATTGGGACATCTACATGTCACTACTAAGGTTGGTCCAGTTGAAAAGCATCAGATTATTTATTTATTTATTAAAAAATCTTAAATAGCAGGAAAATATCAAATTTGATCAACCACTGAAAGAATAAATTAAAACAGAACCGAGATCAAAAGGTTGTCTTCTATACCTTCACAGCACCTTCCTCAATAATTGACATTCGGGAAAGTTTATCATAGTCCTGACCAAAACTCTTTTTTAACTCTTCCATGAGACGATAGTTTATCTCATATATAATCTGGAACAAAAGATGAATCATTAAATCAGATGAAGAGATTTTTTAACAAAATAACTTGAAGACAATCACTCCCCAATTGATAAACAAATAAAACAAGTTAGGGTTGGTGCAAAAAGGATGACACTGTGAGAGAAAAACCAATTCAAGCACAGAATAATAACTAATATGAGATAATATAAAATCTTCTGAAGAAACAAACCTCTAAATGTCGAGGAAGAACACTACCCAAAAGATCCACGGGAATTTTCTCAAGTCCTTCAGGTTGTACTGCATGAATGGTGACTGAGAAAATCCTGCAAGCAATATCCCATGCTTTACTCCAATCCAAGTGCTCTTCATCAACAAGCACTCTCATTACCTCAGCAATGGAAATGGATGGATGCGTATCATTTATCTGAAGAGCAACCTGAAAACAAAAACTCAAAACGAATAAATTAGCAAATGCAGCCATGTGTGTTTGGCTGTTAAAGAAAAGGCTTACTTTTTCCTTTTCCTTTTGAGATCCTAATCTTCTGTATGAATGCGACAAATAATGACATTTTCAAAATACATTTTAGAGTAGGAAAAGCTCAGATTAAGTGCGGCCGACCCAAAGTAGAAATTCTTTTATGACATACCATAAGTAAGAATATCAGTATGATGGAATTATAAAGAATATCACCATTCATACCTCCAAAAAGGCAGGTCTATAACAGGATTCTTAGGTATTAGACTTGCCAAAAATGTGCTATAAGGAACGGATCTTAAGGAAGAGGCTCAAACTTGTGTGCACAACAAAAATAACTTTTCTACGCATCTGCTCAAACTTGTGTGCACAACAAGCTAGTCCAGATCACTTCTGCCTAGAGCCTTTAAGTTCAACTGAAAGGAGAACTAACTTGAAATAATGCAAAATAGAACCATATATATTAATACTAAATAGAGTGATTACAATAGGCACTTGGCTACTATCTTTTCCACTGTATAGACTTTGTTTTGGATTAGAATGTGAAACATGCAACTATTTTAGGAATCATGTTGTTATACTTGAGGCCTATGCTTCATGCAATGCCTTTTCATGTTAATACAACAAAACCAAGTGACTTGAAAAACTTTGCTAAGTATTTGTTTATCCATGATGAGCAAACTATAATATCATAGACTTTGAGCATCCTGTAGCAATTAGCAAGGCCCACTGACTTGAGCCCATTGTTTTATGGATGGCATGACTTTATATGCTTAAAAGGAACTCCACACATTACAGGCCCAAAAAGTGTAAGGTAAATACCTTCTCTGGAAACTCATCAAAGTTTCTATGTAAATCCTTAAACCTCCTTATAATGTCTTGTAGTGATGCTGAAACAAAGAAATACTGTTGCTTCAACCGCAGTTCCTTACCCTGAAGAAAGAACATCAAAGAAAGTTTTATTGAGAATTGGTAAAGGTAAGAACATCAAAAAAGTTGAGGAATATGTTGCTCAAAATGGTTGGAGAATACATAAGAAACCCCAAACGTAGAATACATTCTCTAGCTTCAAGTTGCACCCAAGGGTTGAAAAATCATGAGCTCTCAGGTTCAAATTCCAGCTGGTGATGTCTTCTCATCTATTGAAGACTAAGGGGGCATCTCATAGAGTGTATTAGCAGAATTAATGCATGCATTAGCTCTATATATTAGTAGTACCTTGTTTGGTACACTTTTTCATGCAATGTATAACTAATGATTGCATTAGTTATACACTCTATTGTGTATTGGGGAGTGTATTACTAATACCATGAATTTCTAGGTAGTAGTAATGCAAAGGGATTTAATGCATGCATTAGCATTGTTAAAGACTCAATTACCCCTCAAAACCACTTTTACATCTTTTTCGCCATTATTGTGGAGGATATTTTTGTAAATAAATATTTTTATACAATGCATGTTATTTTTAATACACCAAACCAAACAACGCGGAAGAAATAATTTATGTATAACTAATGCAAGCATTGCTAATACACTCTATTTAGCATTTTTTTTATACACTCTACCAAATGACCCCTAAAGCATTTAGAATTACTTGTACAGCGCGGTAGATTGGAAAAATGAATCTAGTCTTACTTCAGAAGTTTCAAAAAAAATTTAACCTTTTAAATGACAGGAATTCAAAAGATCAAGCACCAAAGCAATTCAACATAGCATGAGGCAGGTTCATAACCCAAAGGCTAGCCTCCCAAGGAACTCTACATTTATCCACTTTCTCAAGACATTTATATAGAATGGAGATACCTGGTAAGAACGGTCATCAGGGTACAACACATTACTTATAGTTTCAGCCTTCTGTCTGTTAACAATAGCATTAATATAGTCACCGGTGGTATAAGACTCCTGCAAGTGATGAAATGGGGACCATGTAAACGTTAAGAGGTAGAGAGATGTCAAACAACATAATAAGATTTATTCTCAAAAAACTAAAAGGGTTCTAATTTGTGCAGCGATAGGTAAGAAAGTTCACATTTGACAAAAGAAGAAAGTGACCAATACCACAAGCCAGTAAAGAAAAAAGAAACAAGAGTAAATTGATAAGGAAGTTCTTCTCTTCCTTTTACATACACCCCCACCCCAGAAAAACATAAAAAGGAAAAGTCACATGGTTAAAAAAACACCACTCTGTAAGTCCCTCAAAAGTATATAGACGCCTCCTCTGCAGAATCCCCACTAGACATTGTCAGAAACAATTACTAGACAAGATAGTAAAAATTACCATGTCATATTGATCACTTGGTTTAGCAGCCCACAGTCGAAGGTTGATAGCATTTCGTGTGCCATAACCAGGTATTGGATTATCATAAGCCACTGCTTCAACCTACACGTAAGAGACAAATGAAAATGCTCAAGGGAAGTATTTCTCATTTGGCAATATGACATGACAGTAAGTCTAAATTTCTCAACAAAAGAAAGACTTACAAAATACAGAAGCACTTACTGATTCTCCAGGTATCCAAATTTTACATTTCTTTCCATTTAAAACTTCCATTTCAACAGTCCCATAGAACTTGCATGAAAAGCACATTGCCAGTTAGCAACAAGTAAAAGTTTCAATCAAAAAGATTGAAGAAGGTAATATCAAATACCCCACCACCACCCGGGCAAGAGCTAAAACAAGAAAAAAAGAATGTTTCATTTGGATAAATTACTGAAAGAGGAAGAAAAGTAAATACTTGCAAACCTTCACTGGATATGATACATGTACACGCTCTATCTCCCAGGGGTTCCCAAAGTTCAACCAAAAATCAGGTTGTTCGTGTTGAAAACCATCCACTATGATCTGACGAAATAATCCATATTGATAGCGTAATCCATAACTGAAGATGAGATGTAGAGAATCCCAACTCAATCAACCTTTATAAGAAAACTTCAAGATGAAGGAAAAATCATTGAAGAAAAGTTAGACACCACTTGTTTAGACCTTAAAATTCCAATTTTAGATAGGGGACTCCATAAAAGCAGCCCACCAAATTCTGGAGGATCCCTAATAGATATTTTGGTTTCGGAACAATACAGAAACTCTGCTTATAAAAAGAAAAGAAAACAAAAGAACTAAACAAACACTCTGATCTTATCATCACAAAGGTGGCTATTATCTGGATATGAAAACGCAGCCATAAAACAGGATGTTGTTCAAAAAAGGTAGAGACCCATTTATTCTGACTGTTTCTGTTGTTTAGTATGTTTGGGAAAAGCGAGGAGATTCAAAAGCCAAGGCCATGTTGAAGCGACTAACATCAGAACCAAAGTTATTTTAGACAACAAGAACAATACCCCCAAGCTGGATAGTCCAATGTCGCTAGGGAATCCATTTGACAAGCTGCAAGGCGAGCTAGGCCGCCATTACCAAGGGCAGCATCTCCTTCCTTGAAACAATTGAACATTAGAAACAAAATCATCAGAGATAATTTATTTAAGGAAGCAATGGAACAGCCAAATGTGTGTAACATGAAGATGAAGAAAAAGCCTCTATCAATTGTAAATGCAAGCTTCAACATTAGACTGATTACCAGAATAATTAACAGTGCCTATGGATGAAGATCAACTGATATTCATTAATTGTGCAAAGCAAGGCCAGTCAATAAAGTTGTCCTATGAATTTGAAATTATTGCATTTTTTTTCATATACAAGCATTATCCTATCGTGTTACTCATAAATTTTCTAGATTAACTTAAATTCATAAAAAAGTTCATATAATCCAAAGTAACCACTAAAAACATACTCATTACTTATTAGTTTGTGACATGTTACAGACACAAAAAATTGCTAGAGAATCAGAGACAACAATTCGAGATTTCACCAACCTGCTCTGCCAAGACTTCAAAGTCAAATCCAAGCTGTGTTAAAGCATCAGCATATTGGTCCTGAATTCCAAGGTTTGTGACACTGTTAGTAAGAGAACGACCTGACAGATCAAGTAAAGAAAAAACTTAATCAGACAAAAGTTCCAAGAAGAAAACTAAGAATAATTGAACAGAAAATACCTAACTTTACCCCAATTAGATGCAACAAAAGAAAATAACTTTATGAACATATGAATGTCAAGTACCCATAAGAAATTCAAGCGAAAGGAAGTAAATTCGCTTAGGATCTTTCTTCTTAAAATACTGGTGAGTATCATGCCATCGCTCAATAAGCCGATCCCTGACACTGTGTGCTAATGCCTGCATTGTCCATATTTCATCAGTAACAGCTACACAAGTATTGTAAATTCATCAAAATAGAATCTTGATCAAAATTTCTTCAAGTAGGAAGTACCTGGTAAGCTTCAAAATCATCAAAACTGAATCTTGACCTAGCTACAGTAAATTCAACATGATCAAGAATATCCTTTTGTAAACTAATTGAATCATTCTTCAAGAACTCATCCATCAACCCAAACATCTTCTCTACTTTCGCCTTCCTGTCTCCTAATTCCATCTTCAACCCAGGTTTCCTCACAACCACCCCTCTCCCACTAACCGCCGACGGCGCCGAAACTCCGGCACCACCATCATCGCCGCCGATAGCCTCCAACAATGCCTTCCGAATCTTCTCCAAATACTCCATTTTCTCAATCTTCTTACCATTAGAATCATTGACGTAAAACTTCTTCACGAAAAACTCACCTTCGAATTCAATTATAGCCTTCTCAATTTTGAGCCCGAGTACTTTGAATACCCGGGTAATGATTTGAAGAAGCCCAATTCGGTTTTTGGCCCGGATAACGAAAAGGGTCGTGTCTAAAGCATCGTCGTGTTGGACATGGATGGTTGAGCTAGAGGTAGAAGTTGTTTCAGTGACGGCTTGGTTAGAACTAGAAGTAGTACTTGAGACTTTCAAATGGCTGAAGGCATTGGAGGAGAGTGAAGTAGAAAATGGGCGGTTGAGATTGAAGATTGAGGGGAATGGGAGGTTTGTTGGAGGTGATCGGACGGCCAGGAGAGGAACTGAAATGGAAGCCATTGCTGAAAAGGTGAAGGAGTCTGAAACTCAAGTGTAGTGAAGTAAATCAGTCATCACGGGAAAAGGTTGACAACTTTCTACGAAATGGACTATACACTTTTATGAAACTGCAAATCCAAAATATTATTATTTTCAAAAATATGTTTCGTCATAAAATTTATAAATATATAAAATTAGATAACAAATCAACTGTTCTACCAAAGTGATGGAGAAATTTCTCAAATAGAATGTGATTCTCCAAGATCTTTTCTTCCAGAGTTTCTTCTCTTTCTATTTATTGAGATTGATGTGTCACAAACTTTTGCTCATTAATGATTATATCAATCATGTGACTAGAAAATCAGATTTATAATGAGTATACGAGAAAAGACATAAAGTGACACTTAAATTTATCTTGAATTTTTAAAAAGACATCTTAATTATACGGGTGTTCTATTACTCACTAAACAATCCTAAATTGATATTATTATATCACTTTTTGTTTACCTGACATAGAGAGTGAGCAACCTAAAATAACTAATATAATTTTATTTTTACATGTATTTTATTATAAAGTATATTTTCTTATTTTTCTTATTTTTTTTATTTTTTTCTCTTTCTTTCTTCTATCTTCTTCAAAAATTTATTGGAGATTAAAACTTCTCACTTTTAATGTCACAATTTTTATCATAACTTCACTCTTTTTTTTACTAATATTAATTTTACTCTCTTTAATTTTAAAATTTTATCTAAATATTTTTTTACATTTCGAACAATTTGATAAACCCATTAAATTTCAAGGTGATTAATAAGTATCATATAGCTTTTTTATCCGATTTCAATTAAGTTCTTTTAATTTTCGGGAAATTCACTGATTCTTTTAAAATTATCATATCTAATTTTGAAGTTATATGAAAAGGAGTAATTGATGATACCTTCAAAATTTTAAATTTTCTTAGAAAAATAATTAGTTTTCTTATCAATAATTCAATAAAGTCTAGAAAATAGTATGAACTCTTTTTTATAAAAAAATCACTGAAATAAAGAATTTGACCGGAGAAGAAGAAGAAAAAGAAAAGAAAAAAATGGGAGAGGGGTTCAATTTGACGTGGGCAGTGGGGTGAGGGTGGGAGGTGAAGAAAAATAAAGAAAATAGAGGGATGGGTCACTTGAAAGTGGGGGGTGGAAGATGAAGTGAAATTTAAGATGAAATCAAAATTAAAATAAATCAAAAAGCAAGAGAAAGAGAAATAAAGAAAAAAAAAAGATAAAGAAAAAACTTAAAATAAAAAAAATTCATTTTTAATTAAATTAACACGTGACATATAATGAATGGTGTGTGAACACACTTACTTCTTAAAATCTTGAGCTGATTGAAAAATGATATAATAATATTTGTTCAAAATTGTTTAGTGGGGTAATAGGATGATTGCAAAGTTAAGTTGATTTTTTGAAAATTCGAAACAACTTCAATGGTGACTTTATGTCTTTTCTCTAAGTATATTTTCATGAATAACACAATATGATTGTTAGCTATCATAATTCTTAAGACATTGCGTCTTCTTCAACTCTATTTAGGATTGTGTTGTCATAGAATTTAATTCAATATCTTACGATATGAGTTGACGATAGTCATGTATTGCAGGCACTATCTTTTACAAGAGGATTATTTTCTTTATTTGTTCAATAATATTTGTATATTATTGACTATACACACTTCTTAAGAAACTATAAATAAAAGGATAATTTTACTATATCACCCTTTGAATATAATAAATACAATGTCTTGAAAAATGTCACAAGAAAATGACTATGATTAATGATAAAGGTAAATCAAGAACTAAATATAAAATTATTCATTGATTTCATAAGGTGGACAAGTATTGTTGAACATTATAAAATAGTATAGTAGACAATATTATTGGACGGAGGGAGTATTCTTGTAGAAAATTAATTTATACATCTTTATAATTTTTAAAAAAATTATTTGTTTTGGACCATATAAAAAAATGCTCAAAATATCATCTATATTATATCAAAATAAAGGGAGTATCTAAAAAAAATAAAAATTGTTTCCCATAGTATTCTGGACTTTCGACCAAGTCAACTTTCCTAGAGATTTTTTCTTTAACATCATATTTTTTATTTTTTATATTCGATAAAACTGACAAGATAAAAAAAAAAAATACACTCCTCCTTTTTGCTTTTGTAATAAGAATTTCTTTTTGTATCATTTCTATTCTCTTTTCTTCAGTAATTTCCTTGTTTTTAACATCTAATTTTTAGGATTTTTGTGTAAAATTTATATTGTACATAATAGCGTTTGTCCCTGAAAATGTTTTGCTTTATTTCTTATTTCTAAAAAAAAATAGCATATGGTTATATATTGGGCTGAATTTTTTTTAAAATGAGTTTAAAATATTAAAAGATAGTTTTGTCAGTTCACTCACAAATTTTTTTCTTAAATTAATACATATTAAAATATAACTTTAATTCCTCAAAACACTTCGTCAGTTTAACTTTAAATATTATTTTCTTAAAAGTTATATGTTGCTTATGTTCAGACTCCTAGTAAGTATATTGAAATATAAGGATGATATTTTATTATTTGGTTGACCAATTCTTTTTATTAAAATGGGTGAAGAGTCAAATAATGCAGTGATTCCTCGTGTGGGAATAATGAATCGAGAAAATTAGAACGAAAAAAGCTTTGAATTTTTGTTATCCTTTGTCGTAATAATATTTTAGAATTTACAATGCTAACGGGGTATATCTAATATCTATAAGTGAAGTATATGATGGGGGTATTTAGCATAATTTTTTCCTTTTTACGATACTTCAATAATTCATGTAATGTTTAAAGGATTGAAAAATAAAAAAGAAACCATTTTTAATAAAATGTCATTAAATATTTCTTGAACGCTCTTTAAGAGAAAATATAACATTCTGAAATGGTAGGAAAGTACTATGAGTAGAGTTTATTATAGATTTTGAGTGCTCCATAAAGCATGAATATGAATTTATTCATACTCCGGTATGTCTCTCAATAGAGAATGAAACATTCTGAAATGGTAAAAACATAGTAAAGTACTATGAATAGAGATTATTATAGATTTTGGGTGCTCCATAAAAACATGAATATAAATTTATTCAGACCTCAATGTAGATATTACAAACATAAAAAAAAAATTAAAAAAATAGAGTAAACAACACAAATCTCACTAGTTTAGGAGTAAATTACTTTTCTTCAAGCGAGTTTTAATACTACGAATCTTAATAGAATTCAAATTTTGGATATATGTATCTTAGATACATGAATCAAAATTAAGTGTAATTTGTTCTAGATACACTGTATCTAAATGAATTCACATGTATCCTACTCTCTCGCTCGCCTCTCTGCCTAAGTATCTGTATTTTAGAATATATTTGGTATATCATATGCATGTATCTATTATGATTCACATGCATCTGTGGTACACAGACTATTTTGTTGGGTTCGAAATAATCAAGACGTCATGCGGAAAGTTATAGTTGCAAATTATGATAGTGATAAATCAGGGGACTAATAAGACTATACTAAAAGAAACTTAATATTATTATATAGTTTGGCCAATTGATCTACATATTTAAAAATTAATATAACTCATAAAGAATTGTAGAGAGAAAATCACACCATAAATAAAACTCTTAAATGTTTATATTGTGAATGTTATTGTACATTGTGGATGCTATCGTGTATGAGAAGAGAAGATCTCCAAACTTTTTTCTCTAAAAAAGAATGACCAAATATGAAAAAGAATTATATTTTTCTATTCAAGAAAAATAAAAGCAATTATAGTAATGTTTTAACTTTCCTTCAAATAAGAAGTAAAACTTAAATATAATAAGAAAATTAGGGCAAAACCTTAAACATATCTCGCTCGCCTTCATTCCTTTTCTCTTTCGCCTCTATTTCTATTGTAGTGTATCTGATAGCAAAATATAGATGGTTATTTAAGTTTTATAATCACAATTTGACGTGCCCAATCTCAATAATTTTAATATATGATTATTTAAGTTTTATAACCACAATTTGAATTTCAACTCATAAAAATTTTAAAAAAGAAAAGTTATAAAGTTATAAATTGATAAATAAATCCTAAAAAATATAAAATAGATAGTAATTCATACCTCCAATATAAGAATATACATTACATCAATGCAAATAAGAAGAAATTGAAAACGGGTTGAAATTAAAGATTAAATTGGGTTCAATTGAAGATTATCTTAAAATGGGTTAAGGCTTGAATTAGATGAGAATGATCCCAATTTAAATTTTCTTGAGCCCAAACCTTAAAATTCTAGGCGGATTACCTATAGTTGAGCTCATTTTTGACACCCCTAGCAAAATACATATATCTATCTGGTATAAAATTATCAATTAGTGAGATAATACGTAATTATTTTGAATTATATGAAAAATTAGTACTCCACCCGTCCCAATTTATGTGACACTTTTCGAATTTCGAGATTCAAATCAGTCTATCTTTGACCATAAAATTTTCATATATCTTTTAATTATTTTGAATTGTTAATTATTGTGACTTATAATACTTTTTACGTAGTTTACAAATATATAAATTTCATTTCATAAAAATTAAAGATTTCACGCATAAATTTCCAATCAAACTTAAACGGTTTGACTATTCAAAAAACGTAAAATGTTAGGTAAATTGAAACAGAGGGAATAAATATTTAGTCGGAATGTGTCAAAAGGGTTTCTGGAAATAGCGAATTTGTTTCCACGTCAAAATAACAGTACTGAACTGAAGTCCGGAAAGTTCTACATTCTTCCCTCTTCTACTGCTCTGTTTTTCTAGAGCCATCTCTTCTTCTCTTAATAAAACTCTACCCACAACCAAATTCCAAAACACAAACCTTCAATCATTCAATTTACACAACACAAACATAGCCTCTACATAAATTTGCCTCTTATTTTATCTTTCTATCTTATCAATTTTTTAGTTCAATAACTGGTAATAGAAGATGGGTGTAGATTACTATAAGATATTGCAAGTTGATAAGAGTGCTACAGATGATGAACTGAAGAAAGCTTATAGGAAATTGGCTATGAAATGGCATCCTGATAAGAACCCAAATAACAAGAAAGAAGCTGAGGCTAAATTCAAACAGATTTCTGAAGCTTATGAGGTACTTAATTCACAATTCTTGTTCTTGATTTTTGAATAAAGCTGCTAACTTTATGTTTTATTCTGTTAATCACTGCTAGTTTAGGCTCTTTCTTGATTCCCAATGCGTTGATTCTTGAAATTTGTTTAATAGGGTTTTCAATTATCTTTTCAAGATTGTATTTTTATGTTGAAATTGTGTTGCAGGTTTTGAGTGATTCACAGAAAAGGGCAATTTATGATCAGTATGGGGAAGAAGGCCTTAAAGGTCAAGTGCCACCACCAGATGCTGCTGCTGGTGGACCTGGTGGGGCTACATATTTTCATACAGGGGATGGACCAAATGTGTTTAGATTCAATCCAAGAAATGCCAATGATATCTTTGCAGAATTTTTCGGGTTTCAAACCCCGTTTGGTGGTGGGATGGGAGGCGGTGGTGGTGGGATGGGAGGTGGTGGTGGTGGGATGAGAGGTGCAAGGTTTTCTAGTTCAATGTTTGGGGATGATATCTTCAGTTCATTTGGAGAAGGCAGACCAGCGATACGGAAGGCGCCACCGATCGAACGAACAGTGCCTTGTAGTCTAGAAGAACTTTATAATGGGACAACCAAGAAGATGAAGATCTCTAGGGAGATTGCTGATGCAAGTGGGTAAGTAAACTGATCAGAATTTTCAGATATGATATGCTTGTTACTGTTTATTTGGCTTGTATTGTTATGTAGTCATGTTTATCCTTTCTGTTACTTTATAATTATGGTCCCTTCTTGGTTAATATATGAATTAGTGTCTGTTGAGTTCATTGAACTTCAATGAATGGATCTTTTGCTTCTTAGTTGTAGAATTCTTGTTTAGCTGATCCCTCTTATATCTCGTATAACTGTTCACTATGGAGCAACCTGATTGCCAAGTGACCTTCAGTTTGTTTGAAACTTGTATTTGCTGCACAAGTTTTTGTTGTGTTTTTCAAGTATTTGTGTTTAATTTGTGGCCTAGATGAATGCAAATATAGGCATCGGGTGGAGTTCTTACTTCCAAATTATGCTTGAATGTCAATTGTAGGCGTATTATTATAAAAGAATGAGTAGGATAGGAGTAATAGCTTAAATGTATATTCTGGTTTGCTGAACATTCATGAGCTTCATGGACCAAAAACTGTGCTTGTAATTTGTGGCCAAGATGAATGCGAATATAGGCATCGTGTGATCTTACTTCCAAGTTATGCTTGAATGTCAATTGTAGGCGTATTATTATAAAAGAATGAGTAGGATAGTAGTAATAGCTTAAAGGCTTAAGTCATCCGCGGCTACTTAAAGTTGTTCGCATAATTCACTTAGACACCTCAATTAGGGTTGTACCTATTGAACACCTTTACCGTTCAAAACATGTACCTATTAAATACTTTTTGGTGACATGGCATCATGAGTGTAATACACATCTAAGAAAGTGCGTGAAGCCATAAAAAAAATTTGCAACCAATCAAAAATAGACATATCAACATTAGAAAAATCATAATTTGAACATATAAAAAAAATTAAAAAATCCCTAGTGTCATCTTCCCTAATTTGTCTTCCCCTCGACATCTCAATCCAATATTCTCATCAGGAAAATTCCTTCGCCGCCATCCCTTGACACACCCCTTTTCCATCTAATTCTTCGTTCTTTCTTTCTTTCTAGCATCATTCCGCCATAATCAATGTCATCGTCGTCGTTTTCTTCATTGGAAAAGCATCAATTAAATAAATAACTAGTCAAAACACAAAAAACAAAAAATTTACTGATAAAGATTTTCACTTGAGTTGTAGAAGAGAATTTTATTAGAAATAAAAATCAAATTGAGTCAAAAACAATTTCGGCGAAACTCCAGTTTTTCAGACAAGACTAATACGAATCTGAAATTGTTTTCTTAGAAATCGTTAAAAGAGAGGAGGTAGGTGTGTGGTTATACGTGTGAGGATGGTTATCGGAGTATGTGTGGTTTCAGCGGTTTCAGCCGGAGGCGACTGTGTGTGTACTGACAGAGAAGAAAATGGGGAAGGATAGACGTCGGGGTTGGGTGGGTGCATGTTGTCTTCTGGCAAAGAAGAAAAGGGGGAGAAAGGTTTATCTTTTTTTTTTTTTTCTGAAAACATAGTGTTTTTATTTTATTTTATTTTTTAATATATCTTTTAATTGTTATTATGGGCCTAAGGCCACATGTCTTTTTCTGATTAATTACTATGTCACGTCATCGTGAGTGTATGACACACAATTTCTATTTTAAGTTGATTGTCAAAAAAAAATATTCAACAGGTATTTTTTTTTACTAATAAAGGTGTTCAATTGGAACACGCCTAAAATAAGGTGTCTAAGTAAGATATACGGACAACTTTACGTGGCTACAGATGACTTAAGCCTAACTTAAATGTATATTCTGGTTTGCTGAACATTCATGAGCTTCATGGACCAAAAGCTGTGCTTGTAATTTGTGGCCAAGATGAATGCGAATATAGGCATCGTGTGGAGTTCTTACTTCCAAACTATGCTTGAATGTCAATTGTAGGCGTATTATTATAAAAGAATGAGTAGAAAAACTGTGCTTGTAGCTATAACTTCTCAATTATTCGCTGCTGTAGAAACATATAAAGGAACAGCGTAATGCCCAACTTTGTTCGTCTGGTCGAATTACATGAAGTTGTCACTGTTGATATTCTGACAACTAGTTTTGTGTGCAGGAAGACTTTACCAGTAGAAGAAATTCTAACCATTATAATCAAACCTGGCTGGAAAAAGGGAACTAAGATTACATTCACAGAGAAAGGAAACGAAGAGCCAAACGTCCTTCCTGCAGATCTCGTGTTCACAATTGATCAGAAACCACACAGTGTTTTCACAAGGGATGGGAATGACCTTGTAATCAATCAGAATATCTCACTTGTTGAAGCATTAACAGGCTACACGGCCCATGTAACGACGCTCGATGGAAGAAAACTGACTATTCCTATCAACAAGGTCATACACCCAAACCATGAAGAGATTGTCCCAAAGGAAGGAATGCCAATACCCAAAGATCCTTCCAAGAGAGGGAATTTGAGGATCAAGTTTGATATCAAGTTCCCTACAAGGTTAACAGCAGACCAGAAGACTGGAATTAAGAAGTTGCTTCCTTCCTAGGCCAAACCCATAGCATCTTTATACAGTCTGTGTACTGTTTTAGTTACTTTCTTTTATTATTTACTATCTTGGGTAATTGGTTCCCTTGTAGTGTTTGCATATTATAGCTTCGAATCGTCTGTGTAAGTCAATAAATATGTGATAGTAATAAAGTATTTTGACATTTTACAACTCTTCAACAATTCTCTTTTGCTGAAGTTGGAGTCTAATGTGTATGATAAACGTATCGTCGACTCCTCGTGTACTTTGCTGAGGGAGGTGGATTATTTATGTGGAGCACAAACTTGCATTGTGAAATCTTGTAGCTTTGCAGATAGGTTAACCATAGCAGGAAATAATTTCAACGTTTTTATCCACACACTATGAAATCTACTTTCTTCAATGCTAAAAAGGTATTATTTTTTTAAAATGCTTAGATACTTATCGACTACATTTCATTAGTCTCGAGTCAAACCGGCTGCTGTAACAAGTAAGTCATTACTTCAAATGGTATTGAGTTTTTGCAATTATCAAAAGAGTGGGAGATAAAATAATAAACCACAATGAAGCAAAAGATATTGACTAACAAGCTATCATTTATATAAGCCACTAATCATTAAACATTGAAGTAAAAATGATCAGAAATGTGCAACTATAAAATTTGACATAGATGCTTTTGATCACCAATAACCCCATAATAGACGATTGCACGACGGTATTGGAACTCCGACTGACTAACAATTTTTTAAACTATTGTTCTATGATGATAAGATGTAACAAAAACTCCGCTCCTTTAACACTATACACAAAGACGAGCCAGCTCTCGGGCTCCATCTCAAAAGAATAACAAAGTTCCTTGAAAAAGAACGAATGCATCACACCAGACCTCTGTGTTCTGGCGATCAACCATCAGAGCTATATTGCAGTTGTCAAGCCCCACAAAAATCTTGGCAACCTCAATCACTATAATCTTCAGACTCTGAAGAGTCCGACTCTTGATCCTCATTGACATCCCCACCCCTATCTGAGTCGTCGTCATCATCCATGTTAACATATCTTTCCAGATTTTGACCATGGCTTCTGTATCTATCAGCGATGTCATTGTCATTGTCATTGTCATTGTCATTGTCATCATCATCATCTTCATCATCATTGTCATCTTCAATTCCATCACCGGCAGAAACAACCTGATCCTCATCTGACATATCCATTAAATCACTCCTGTTAAACTCATATGTATTTTCGGGAGCACTATAATCAGATTCAGCAGCTTCCATACTAATACTATTATCATTTGTGGCTTCTATTCCTTCCATATTCATGTCGAACTCTTCCGTCACATGCTTTCTAGGTGATACTACAAGACTTAGTCGGCTGCTTCTGTCACCCAAATAATCTGGTTGAGCCTCTTCAACAATTTTCTTTTCTATTCTCCTCTTCCTGACAGTTCGGCGACCTCGTACATGTCTCTGCCCATGCGTTTCTCCCTGCTTAATAAGAACTTGAGTTAACGTCTCACTAGGCCTTACAGCAGCCCTGCTAGACTCTGGTGGTTTGCTAGTAGTTCCTTTCTGCAGCTTTCCACGCGGACGACCGCCTCCCCGCCCACGAACAACTTGCCTACTTCTTGAGCTGCTAGGCAAATTGCTGAGATAATCCCAGTTTTCCTCTCTCATTTGTCCATCATGATCCATCACTGTTGGTTCTACCTTTTGCAGATCTTTCAAAGAAGCATACCCCAAAGATGGCATCTGTATGCAAGAAAAAATTAAGTCATCAAGATGATTCAGCAGAAAGGACATCATTAGCCAAAAAGATAGCATTTATTATATAGTCACAGGTATTATCTGCAGTCCTAGATGCGATAAGCCAGTGGATGATCAAATGTTGGACCATATACAAGTTGAAAATTTTTCTTTCACCAAATAAATCCACAAAGACAGTAGCATGCAGTGCAAATAAACATAAAAAAACAGTAAAACTAAACATAATTAATAACACCAATTACTTAAATCAGAAGGACAGACAACTCAACTGGAAGGCAATCTACTTTATTTTTCAACTCAGCCTCAGTTTTCTGCTGAGGATCATAGGATATGGAGGAATCAAGCTCCAAAAGTCTGAGAGCCACTGCAGAGGTGGTCTGAGGTATCCATGGGAGCTTTGGTACAGATTCGGGGTAAGTAGATTCACAAGCAGCTTTTCTTGATAAAGCACATACACCCGTCAATTCTTCTGCAGTCTCATAGTCGGCAGACAAGTAATCACGCTTGATGACGCCCTCTAACTGAGTCAGAATCTGCCCAAAAAAAAATAAAAAATCAAGAACCATTTCTTCTTGCAGCTTCTGAATTTGGAGGGGAGGGATGTATAGGAACAGGTTCAGCAACAGCTAACAAATCAGCCAAACTATCTGAATTTGCCATATGCTTTCTGGCAAAGTACAGAACTTAGATGATCCCAGCATCATTAACACAAATAACTGGTTTGAGGAACAACCATGCAGGAGTAAAACCAATTCCCAGATGGGGGATAACCTTCACTTTTATATTCTACTCTTTCCCCCTCTTTTATTCAAAAGGGTAAGAAGAGAACTCACTAGGGAAGAAATCCTGCCAGTTCCTTATCACACATAATAGTAGCATATATATTTATTTCACCTTAATTCAATATCATAAAAAAAACTGTACCTTGACAAAACACTTCAATCCGTAAGCCTAAATCAGACTGACCCAAGAAAATGAAATAGACAAAAATATAATTACTGTCCAAATAACAATGATTAATGATGGGGTACAGATGAGTCCCAAAGCATATTTTCGTAGTAAACTCGCACATGTCAAGAAAAAAAGAATCTTCAACATTCTTGGAAATTCGAGAAGTAATGCATTTCATAAAAAGAACTAAAAATCATATTTGTTTATAATTAAACAAATCTAAAAAAACATTTAAAAACTTGTAAGTAAACATAAGACTCTCGAACAGTAATCCCATATACAACGAGTCGAAGGGAGTGAGATACCTGGAGAAGATCCTCAGGAGATGACGAATTTTGCAGCTTCAGGCCCCATGTCTTTCTACAGTCTTCTGTCCAAGATGATTGAAGTGCCTCATATGGCACACAAACCTGTGAATTCCAGGGACAAAGTTAATACTAAACATCATGCTATAAGAAACTAAATCTGTCAACAGATTGTGCCTCATATCACATATGTACTTCATGTTCATATGTCTGTTCAGACATAAGGAGAAAAGTGAAGGCAGACAGCCAAACAGAAAACCAGATTCTTGCAGATATATCTCAAAACTCTCACCTCAGTGAAACTTAATACGGCCTTCATTAATCTTACTCTTACAGGACAAGCATTTGAAACCACCAAATTACTGTAATCAATTTTCAGATTGTCCATAGAATCCATTGCCTGCTCAAGGAACTCGCCGTTCATGTCAACTTCGCAACTCATCTTGTGGCAAGAAGGGCAAATACCCTCTTCAGAAAGGTAAGAATCTAAACAGTGGCCACAAATGCCCAAAAGCGGCAAGCACCTTTTCTTCCCATATCGTATGGCACATAAGATTGATGAGCTGAGACATTCTTTCCACATCCAGATCTGAAAACCTTGGTATCTCTGTAAGGCATTCTTTTTCTCTTCCTCATTCCTCCCGAGTTCAATTTTAAAAGACGAAGATGTTCCCCAGCTATCAGAACTCACGCCATATATGGCACTGCCAGGACTGTCTGCACTTGCATCAGATGTTGGGTTTGAGCTAGCTGCAGAAAATTCATTTTTACATTTGTTTCCATGTTGACCTATAATATCTCCATAAGACATGTTTCGCCGTGCGCGCCCCTTGAAAGGACCCTCAATCTTTTGTAACATAATATGCAAATGTGATTCCCTGATCCCTCGAGTATCCAAAGAAGCCAAAAGACAATCAAATGCCTGCAGGTAAAATAAAGGATTAGTAGATAAACAGGTAATAGCTAGGTCTGATATTCTAAGGACAGACAAGACCTTGCTAAGATCGATATAACTACATATAGGGTGTTTCCCTGACCCCGATAACTTTCCTAGTCCAGAAAAGCAACAATTTCCACAACACTTGTTGAGTATTACCAGACATGTAATTCTCTCTAAACTACGGATTCATCCAGGGTCTTTATTTACCAGACATTGTCAATTGTTATCTCTTGTTCAGTCATAACTTGCCATTTCTTACACCTAAATACAGAAAAAACTCTTTGAAGAAATGCAAGGTAAGGTTGCATACAATAGAGCCATTTTGGTCAGACCCATCCTTGGACCCCACGCACAGCGTGGTGCACCGGCATGGCCTCTTCTTTTTTTTTAACCAAAATAGTGCAAGTGTTTCCCTTGGGTAAAATATATATTCAGCCAACTAAACCTACTTTGACGTACTGACAGCAAAGTGCATTCTAAAAAATAATGAAAGGAGCATACCTCTTCAGTGTCAATAAGTTTCCAGCAGCCATGAGGTGATTCAACAAATATCCTGCCAGAACCAGGATCTTCACTAGAACCAGAGGCAACAAATAGCCAGTAACGATTGCGTCTGCGGTCTTGACCTAAAGGCAAGGACCTGTACACATACATCTCTTCTGCCTTGTGGCCAATGAAAGACTTTAACTGCATGCGTGACCTTTCTGCTGTATTTCCACTTGGTACAGCAAATTGACCCACAAAGGTTTCTTGTGCGGCTGAACTCTTCTCAGCAGGAATGCTTTCAAAGTGGTTCTGAACATTGTCTACTATACCAGCAGAGTCATCCTTAACCAGTGTGGTTGGTGATGTCCCTTGATTTTTATTGTTTAGATATCCCAATGGGCTTTGGCTACCCTCAACCACAACATTGAAGGAACTATCATTAAATTTATTGATTGTCTCCTCCTTCAATCGTCTTTTATCCAATTGGGATTCAGCCCACATCTGTTTTTTCAAAGCATTTGCTGCATCCAGACGATCCTACAAAACCATCTTCGTTAGATAACTGAAAGAGACAGTAATGGAATAATGGTCAATAATGATAAATTTACCAGATTTATTACCTCAAGAATTGCACGGATAGAATTTCCTTCATTTGCTATGCCAATCAAGGCAACAAGAGCACTTAGACGCTCCTCAACACATAGGTCAGAGTATTCACCTTCAGTGAGTCCTTGAACCCATGGCTCACCTGCTTTGCTCTCATCAATTTCTGAACAGTCTTGGCTAGGGTTACTTCCCACAATACCTATAAGAGTGCATCAACAGATTATGAAAAATAATGTTTTCAAAATCTACTACAGTGATGTGCTTTCACATTTAAAAAAAGGCAAATAAAGCATAAAAAACATCAGTAGTTAAAACCATGTCCTTACCAACAACATCAACTCTAATTTGTTGTCCAACCTCATCAGATAGCTTACTTTTTCCATTCACCAAGCAGGTGTCAAGTAGGCTGCTTTGCTCGTTATTCTTGTTAACACCATACGGAGTACCCAAGTCATCGACTTCTGGACCTTCAGCAACATCACCTTCACCTTCAGAATCATCATCTCTTTCTTCATCTTCAGCATTTTGTCCAGAAAGAAATCCATTAGCATATCTTTGTATTTTCTCCTTGGCTGCTGAAATAATTGCGTCAGCATCAGCAGGATCCTTCCTGAAAGCAAGTCGAACATTGTACGTTGAAGGAGCAATTCTTTCAAAAAGTATTGGATCCCTTGACAAAGCAACAGATATAGAGGCTTCTGGAGTCTTGCTTGTTGAAAGGTCACGTAATCCAGATTTCTGTAGAACAAAGCATAGAGAAGAAATTAACAAGAAATCTTCAAACAAATCGAACCAGATTAACATGAGACAGTGACAATGTGCATCAGGAGAATACTTACTTGAATCCTTTCCGCAATATCTAGAACATTCAAGCCCTTGTCTCCCTCGAGAGCAAGAACATGGTAGGCAGCAAATTTCACAGTCCCTGGTGTCAACCGATGCCTAGATTTGCGTTGCGACATAAACCCTTTTTCTTGCATAATTGCAACAGCATTAAGAGCTGCCGCACCACTTCGCAGATTGGACACAATGTCTGCGCAACCTTTAGTCTGCATAATAGAAAACATTACCATAATTAGACATAGTGCACCATCCATTTGACGTAGAATGTCAAAGAACGGATACAGAGCATTCTAGGATAAGAGGGAGCTCCCTGATGATCATCTTAGAATTACCATTTAACTGCAAACCAGCATCTCACAAAACAACAACAATTAAGCTTCAATTCAAAGCAACTTAAGGTCGACTATGACCACGGAGTTCCATTTTAAAACCACACTACATAGGTCCAAAAGGTAAAGCTTCTAATCGATTCAAGAACTATGCAATATCAGCTAATTGAGATAGTTGGGAGAGCAATAACTTGGGATGATGGACTAAAAGGTGGAATAATTTATGGCTAGGGAGCTAGTTTCGGTGGTAATCCATCAGTAGCAGATTGGCTTTCCCACTGTCATCCAACTTTGTACCATCATTTCAATAAGCAAACCTACATAGCCCCATATATACCAACATTTTCTATTTTTAACAGTTGTGTCTGGGCCATCTTACACTCGCCTTGACTATTCCACCTGCTACCTCCCACCAACAGAAACACCATGTACCTCTGAGCACCTAACCTTGGACAAATGGGAAAAATCACCTAGCCTAGGTTGTCTATCCTGGAATTTGACCCTAGTCTCCCCTAGTTTTCCCCCACTTTACTGACCAGTAGGTCACACCCTTTGCTGAGACACATATACCCCAACATAACATGCATCTACATGAAAGAAACAATAGTTGGATAACACAATTGGAAGAAGAAACAGTCTGAATCCTAGTGGTTCAAGATGATTTCAATCAAGACCTGAGTGTCTTGACAAAAAATGCTATGCTATCAACTAAATCTGCTATGATAACTTGGGCTGATATTATACAGGACCATATATATGGTAAACCCGTAGAAATAGCACCACCACCAGAATGAAACATAAGATAATGACTTGAGACAACACAAAATAGCTTAGAAGAAGGCATCTATCCAAATTGCAACTACTGTCCTATGGCAATAGCAAAGAGCAATTACAAAAAAAACATCTCAAGTGAGTTTTTGAAGTATACATCTCATCAAAATAACCAATTACTAAGAAGTTCACTATGTCTCCCATCTGCAGCAAACCTATGTCAAAATATCCCCTTACTTAGATTACTACAAAATATTATATCTTAAGCCACAGGAAAAAATAGAAGCCACGATATATCTCTAAGATGAAAATGAGGACAGAAAATGGGGCACCTCATCAGAATCATTCAAACAAGTGCGTTCTCTCTTTTTCTTCAATGGAGGTCCAAATCCAGCAGAGAGCGCAAATTGGCGCAGTACTTCAGACCACGTCAAAGGATTTAAGAGCCTCTGCCAATTGCGTATGTCAAAACCCCAAAGATATGCCTGTCAATGAAGTCCACAAACTGGTAAGCTTTGATCATCCCACAAGAGAGTCAATTATGTTCTAAAGAGCAAGTGTGCACAGAAGTGATTACCCCTTCAACTATTTGAGGATGTCCACCTTCAGGATTGACAGCACTATACTGATTTGTCCCAGGCCCACCAGAAGGAGTTCGAGCAACATCTTCAATATCTTTTATAATCAGTTTCAAAAGAGCAATTTGTATCTCAGCCAACAATCTGGAATCCTGAACAGAGAACAATTAAACTATGGCAATCAGACCCCCATCCAGCCTTTTAAAGAAGATAAGTAAATGTGATAGTCCACAGGACTATGCAGAAAAAGTAACTCAGACCGTCAGTTCACGATTAACTTTAGCCAAAGGTACTCACATAGTCATGGAAAGCTTGAAGGAATTCGTCAAGAGTGAACGGCCAAAGCCCGAGAATGTCTGCAAAATTTAAGCAGAATCTCCAAGCCTGTAAAAATCAAAAGGTTTGATGTTTAGTTCAAAGGCACTAGGAGACCTGACTCAACACAAAAGAGCAAAATTGATAAGACTCATACAGAACTTGGTTTAGAGCACAAATATGTTCTTTACTCCTTTTCCTTGTTTTATCATCCTTCCTTAGCTTGGTGACTACTATTTTAGTTTTCAACAATTACCATCCATCCAAGTAAAGATGACCTATTTTCCACTTTACTGACCCTGTTTCTTTAAATCCTAAATTTCACTCCCTCCGAAAATTCAAACTTATATAAACCAAATACTACTCTACATCATTTTAAACTAGATGTATAACGTCCTTTAAGTATTAACAGTTTCTCCACCACTCAATTTAATAATCAAATGAATTTTTTTAAGCCACAGGTCAAAGTCATTTCAATGAGAGAGGGCACATGACACTACCAGATTGCTTGTAACATTTCTAAGACCCTTAATATTGATGTTTAAGTAATACTCTTAAAAAAGATAAGTAAGATAAACTAGCAAAAGATAGGAATTCCTATGCTAAATTGACTAGAACATTGACTTTTGACACGATATAACCAGGAAGAAGAAAGAAGCCTCTGTCCATACTTTGACTATTCTAATCTGAAATATAAATACGTTTGTAGTGATGAGTGGTTTAAAATCCTTTGGCCAACCAATGATTAAGTTTAGATAAGCAAATAGGAGTAGATATGTGGCTTAGATAATCATCAAAATTAGTGGTCATTGCTTTAATCTGCAAAAGCAGGAAATACTTCATAAATAAAAGAATAAGAGATAGATCAGTCAAATAGTGATGTAGACAAATTCAAATGATCAAGCAGCATACCATAAGAAGATTCCCAACATTGTCATCTGAAGCAATCCAGGGTTGGATGGAGAATGGTTTTTTCAATTGAACAGACTTGGGAGGGAATTCACACAAAGATTCTGGATCACATAAGACAGATTTCAGCAACAGACCAAAAACTTTATGACCTTTGCAAATAAGCAGCTTAAATAAGGCAAAGGCGAGAGAAAAATGAATAACATGTAAATTTTCTACTTCAAACTGGTTTATATATATGACTTTGAACCAAATTCCAGGTGATCATTGGCTTTCCTGGAAGCCCTACCATCTAGCATGCTCTTCATAAGGAATACAAGATAAAAATGCGACGAAAACGAGGTTTCAACATATGCTATTACCTAATCTTGAACTAAAGCATTAAAGCTAAAAATAGCATGCAGAATTAATTTTTATAGTGACGGTCAAGTTACCAAACTCCTACCTCTAAATGACTCAAGGTTCTGCAAAGTGTCATAATTAAGAGATGCAATTGATGGTAGCCCTTTGCTAGAGGCAGCCAGATCCATAAGTTCCAAGCGCTCATCCTCGATCAGCTCCATTGATTCTTTAGCGATTCTGCGTGCCATTGCCTTCTCCATAGCAGCCTTCTGTTTTGCAGCATCTCTCTCTTTTCGTAGCTCATCTTTTTGCTTTTTCCTCTCCACCTAAAGATTACAAAACCAATAGTACCGGGAAGAATCCAATTAGCAGATTTTGAAAGGAAAAAATGAAAGCATGGGGAAAACAAAATTCTCATTTTGAATACCTACCCTCACGAGCTCCCTCTGCAAAAACTTCTCTCTCCTCTCCATTTCACGTTTTTCCTCGCGCTGAAATCGCTCCTCCTTCCTTTGCTGTTCACGCATCAGCCTTTGTTCTTCCTTTTTTCTTTCACGATCCTGTTTCTCCATGTCCTTTTTCATTTGTTCTTCCATCTTACAAGAAAATATTATAATATCAGTTGTAGAAACAAAAAGAAATAGTTTTCCAATGTTTACACTTTTAAATTAAGATTCAGAAGCTACACATCCAGAAATGTAAATATTCCGTACTTTCCGCCGTAGAAGATCTTGTTTCTCAAGTTCTTTCCGCATCCGTTTTTCATTGGCTTGAACTTCCCTTCCCATTCCAAATTCTTCACTCTGCAAGAAACCAACAATTAAGCCTACTGCGAAAGCAAAGAGAATAAAACAGCATGGGGGGTAGTGCTTCTATGACCGCAAGAAGATAGACTTTTGAAGCTTCAACTTACCTTGCGCTTCCGATCCAATTGCAACATGTCCTCATTACCAGGGACGAATTCATTATCCCGCGAAGGGGATAGAAAGCGTCTCTGCCTGCTCTGCTGAGACATCATACTGATGCTTTGACCTTCAACACCAGATTCCCTAACAAAATGTCCATTTCGTTGCATGGTTGGCACGTTTTTAGAAGGACCGTCAACAGACGAATCATAAGGGTAAGGGGCTGCGATTTGTCCATATTTATCAGATACAATCTTGGGCTCAGCAGGTTCACGATGACCATTTGTCAGAACCTGAAGATAAAGTAGAGCTAAGCTTGACCATCAAATTGACCAGCTAATAAATCTCACTTTCAAGTTTTACCATTGACATGTTATTATCCAAAACTAGCCAGTCATATGGCACATTTTACACTACCCCCTAGATAACAACCATGAAAGCTAGCAGCATTGCAGCAATCATACAAATTGATAGTGAAAAAACCAGCCCATTATGCAATGACTTCACCAGCAGATATAGAACAATATCCCAACAAAAACTTACAGATAATCATGATGGTAAATAAGCCACACAATTATTTTAAGCTAGGAGCATGAAAAGAAATAAATTATTTGCAAAGTGACCAAACAGAGGGTCTAAGAAAATCCAGTGGAGCATAGGAGAAGAGAGTAGCTCCTCAAGAAGGTAGAAAGGATAAAGATACAATATATTACACGTCCTACAAGGCTATAACCACTCAAAGGCGCAATGTGAAATAACAAGAGACTGATCTCTTTATACATACCGGAGAAAGAGAGAGAGCTGATCCAACATTAACTTTAGCATCATATGGTCCATACAATTTGCTGTCAAAAGATTGTCTGTAATGGTCCGTACGTTCTTCCAAATCTGTGCCATAAATGACAAATAAAAGATGAAACAAATCAGAAAAGCAATCCAAAAGAATTGTTTTTTAATCCAAAACGAAACGGTCTGAACAAAATATTGTAAGGCCACAGGTCGATAGTAGATGACACAATGATAAGAGGCTCCTAGGGAAACAAATATGAAAAAGTTAACACTGTTAAACAACCAGCATTCTGTGAAGTAACACACGGCAGGGGAATGAGTAGAATCCCTTGGTCATGTTTCTCATATTAGTGAGGCATAGTTCAGGATAGCAACTCACAAAGCAAGTGAGGCATAGTTCAGGATAGCAACTCACAAAGCAGTGTTTTGATAAATACAGTAAGGTCTTGGTCTCATTTGATATTCACATAAAACCAAGGATATTCATTACTTCTATCATTCACATCAAGTTATTACTGCTCTCCCTCCCAAAGGCAAATCAATAGGAGCAAGCACTCCAAAGAGCAACTTACAAACATATATGATGATATAATCTCATAAAATTTGGGGAGGAAAGTAACAAACAATAACATTAGGCATTCAATGATTCAATGATTCAATGTTTTATTTGAAAATAATCTCTTGCCTGAAAAGATACTCAAATCCCGTTTGGACTTATTTAACACTGAACTTTACAGAATTAATGTTCTGTTTCAAAAAATGTAATCATTTTAAGAAAATAAATATGCATTCACAAGCATACTGAGATAACATTATAAACTACGCCTACAAAGACATGGAAAGATGAGAACATGTAGGACAAAACGAATTGTCAAATTCTTTCATTTCAATACTAATATCCAAATTTAGAAGATAAACATCATACATGCATTTGTATTATAAGATCTCTAATAACATGAGTAGGTTAATTTACCAATAGATGTCCCAAATGCACCAGGTGGCAGCTCATCAAACTCCACCCCAATAATAGGACCATCCTCACGTAAAGGTTCTCCTAATTGAGCCTCTATACAAGCTATTATTCGTCGCTCCATTGCCCTCCTAGGTGATTCATAAGATCTTATGGACGGTGTTGGCATATCATCTCCATTATCAAACCGACTTGATCCTGACCCTGACCCTGACCTTGAAACTGATCCTGAGCCACGGTCACTAGCAGCCTCAGCAACCACTAAATCCTCTCTAGGTGACTCCGGCAAATTTCTCTTACCGCCTGTCCCACCAGCGCGTGGCTTCTTTTCTGTTCCCCCTGATGTGTTTTTGTCCTTTAACCTCCTGTGACAAAACCACATCTGCAACTGCCGGTCCGTTAGACCTAATTTTTCTGACAGCTCGGCGCGAATGGCCTCAGATGGATATGTCTCCACTGCATAAACAACAAAGCAAAACAAAAGAGAGTTCATGTCAAATATCACAATTACAAAAACACAAACACAGTAATAGATTTGATAACTAAATGTTAACATCAGTCCATGCATGGGGGAATCGCAGAACCTATTATAAAGACCAAAATTTTGTCCATCGATCTCTATGTCTATGGCAGCATTCAAACACATTTACATGCAGAGTAGAAAAATATTACACAAGAATAGCATATCCCACAGTAACATTAATCCCAAAAATTCCTTCTCCACACAGAGCACAATCAATAGGCAGAAATACACAACATACACCAATATTAAGGCACTACCAAAAAACCATAATTGTAGAATCCACAGAAAGACCCAAAATTTCACCCATCTCCTAAAAACTAGCATAGGATCCCCATCCCAGTTGTTTCCTACTACATAATATGCAAAGTAGATACAACACAAAAGAATTCCACATCAAATCATCTTCCAATCTCATTATACATAGCACATAAACACCTATGAACAGCATAATACACCTAAATCTCCCAAATTTCCCACATCTACACACGATTTAAACAACCCCAGATCAAGAATCAAGAAAATATCAAGTCCAAAAGTAAATATAAAGAAAACATACTAGCATAGACCCTTTCTAGGGTTTCCAGTTGAAAGGGAGTCTTCATCTGCCTCTTTGGCTTCTTGGGTCCTTCAGATGAACTCTGAATAACGTTTCTATTGCCTTCTCCATCCGACCCACCATCCATTTTTTCAGATCTTTCTTGAAGAAAACCCTAAAAATCCAATCTTTATTGAAAGAAAAACAACCCCGTTACAGATAGGTAACTATATATTCTTCCCGTGATAACCAAGAACACATAGAGAAAAGAAAATCTAAAAAAGATGAGGTAAATAATAATAAGAATAAATGAAAAAGAGAAAAACAAAAATAAACCCAATACAGAAGAGAGGCGATAGAAGAAGAAGAAATTGAATAAAAAGGAACAGTATAGTAGAACAAGTCCCTCTTGTTTGTTCCAAATTCCATGTTCTTTCGGTGTAATTCTATAATTTTTAATTTTTCCCAAAAAAAATTTTGTTTTTTAATTTCAAAAACACGTTATTACAATTTAACATGTACATACATGTAATGTTGTAATACTACTTTCTTTTGTTGTTTAAAACAAAAAACTCTTTGAGGTTTGAGTCCTTTTTTTTCTTATTTTTTGACAATGAAATCAACTATGTGTTTGTTTCATTGATTGAGAAGCCACTTTTCTCTCTCTCTCTCTCTCTCTCTTTTTTTTTCTTTCATTTTTTTTAAATTTATTTCTATTTTTAAAAAAAAAAATAAAAAAAAATTGGACTTTCTGGGTTTTTTGGTACTTTCAAGTTTATCTTCACTCACATCTTGCTCCAAGAATCTTCTCTTTTCGGGTGACTAATCCGATTTGTGAGCCTCACGAATTTGTTTAAGTGGGCTCCACTTATTTTGGGCCTTAATACATATTGTCTTCATCAAAGAGAGTAATTTCAAGAAAAAATCATTTTTGATTGCCTACTTAACTACTACTCAATAAAAGTATTTTCTTTGAATTATCTTTTTTTTAAATCAAATTCACATGATTGATTGTATCAAAGTTTTACATGCATTTGAACCATCTACAACGGTATATATTCAATATAATTTCATAAATGAGGTTTGAGAAAGATAAAATATATTGAAGTACATTCATACCTGATAACAATTAAAAGTGTATAATGAACGTGTTGTTGCTTTAACAAATTGATGATTGAGATTTTATTTTTTTGTGATATATGATATTTTATTTTAAATTTTAATTTATTTCGAGTAAATTTGGATATTGAATTGTGTGCTAAGATATCAGGCAATTTCTATATGTATTTTAGTTATACATGAAATATTCAAAAACACGTGACCAAAGATTTAATCGATTTTACATGTATCTCAATAAAAAAAAATGTATGAAGTTAGTTTTGACAAGTCAGGTAAAAAATTTTAATCATGAATATTTAAAATTTGAGTTTGCCAAGTCTATAACTTTAATAAAAAAAACACTTGAACATGATATTGACAAGTCATGCCAAACTTCAAGTGTAAGCATATTATGTTTCGCATTCATAAGGCCACAATTCGATTACGAAAGTCCGAAACTATCAAAGTTCAAACGCAATTGTCTGCAATTTTGTTTGAAGTATAATTTTAGATAATAGATTAATTAACGGACCTAAGAGTGAATATTTGTGCACTTCACTCAAAAAAATTCTATTGATAAATAATTTTTAAGTTCTAATTAAATTATAAATATTATAGGTATTTGCTCTTAATTACTAATATGACAATATTTATCAATTATAGCAAATTAGTAGATCATCTTCTCAATTGTAGTCATTTAAACGAGTACAATTGATCTATTCTAGCAGACATATAATTATATATCATATTTAAGTTATTTGTATGTTTTCGGTACGGAATGAGTATATATCTGATATATAAAATTTATACTCCTATAATATACGTCTAGAGTATGACGGAGTTATAAGACCGTATGTCTTTCTATGTCATTTGACATACATCGAAATTCACATGATGTTTACAATTCATAAAAATAACATACAAATACATATAACATTGTTGATGGTGAATCGTATCAGCTTAAACCTCTTGGATTGAAATGAATTTACTGTTGATGTGCGAATTTGTTGTTGGTTCCTTTTCGTCGTCCTCCTTTCACTCCTCCTTTTTTTTTTGTACAAAAAGAAATTTTGTATGATTTGCGATAAACAAGTAATGTTTATGTTATTTTCCAGTGATGACTACAGAAATTTCTGATGGCGATGCGATGATGAGTTGATGCGGCTAGGATTTGCAAGAAGAAAAAATATAAAGACATAGAAGAAATGTAGATCTTCAAATTCCAAATTATAAAATTTATTGAGGACTCTATATATATATGTTCTTAGTGATGTTGCAATTCTAGATGTGATTTTTTTGTTAAATGGGATAATTAAGTTTTCAATTTTGTTTCTTGAAGTAAAAAAATAATATATTTTTAATCTATACAACTTAAATCAAAGTTTGACATATATATAGCAATAACAAACACGTGTCTCCTATGATATAGTGAGAATGAATACGATAACTACTTGCTAAAAAGTTAATGAGATTATTATAACATAGTTACAAAGAAGACAAATTAATTTATATACTTGATACTGAATATACATTGCAATCACAAAAAGGATTTGAGTTTTATAAGTCAAAATTTAATTTTTTTCGAATCAAAATTATAGTATATAAAAATGTTTATATCAATTAGTTGTTCAACTAAAATTTCTTTCACATTTTAACTGTATAAATAAATTTTACCAATATTAACTTACAAATTTCACAATTGAAAGTCTATCAAGTTATCAAATTAGCTTATCTTGAAAATAATTTTTTTTTTTTTATGAGTGATTTTTGAAAATAAGTAGAGTCGTGATTTTTGTTCAATCAAATTATTTGAAAAGTGTTCTTGTTCGTATTTTATTGTTGAAACTTGAACATTCTTTTCTTAGAAATTAGGTGTTAATTTGTAAAAAGTAAAATTATTGCTAATTAATTTGATTACTAAGAATTTTTATATGATAATTTTGTCATAAAAGTAAAATAAAATACACATAATTTGTGAAGATCTTTTGTCATCTTTGGCTTAAACGATAAAAAATATTTTTAAAATTATTCCAAAACATATTTTTTCTTCAAAATTTGATCAATTACTTTTATCCTATAAAAAGATTTATTTTTAATAAATACATATTTTAACCTTTTGAAAACTTGATTGACTTTGTTGTTATTTATCCGACCTCCTTGAATTGTTAGAAAAGTATCAAACAATTTTGTGTTGCTCATGATATCACTATATAACTTTAATATATGATAATTTCTAAGACAATCAGGGAGATTATATGACTCAATTTTTTTTTATAAAAAATAAATATAATTTTGTTGATAAAAGTGTCAATTACACTTTACTGTGATAATAGCGCATACTTACAAATTTAAAAAAGTTACGAATTTTTAGAATGATTAAACACATTAAGCATAAAAAGCATTTTGTTCGTGATAAAGTGCAGAAGAATAATGTGGTAATTAGGAAAGATTATGTCAATAAATAACTTGCCACGAATGATTTTTAATATGCAGGCAGAGAGAACAAGTGTTAAAAGTTATAAACGCATCACATATAGTTATGAATCTAGTGGAAATTTGTTAGAATCATGCGTTTTCCTATAGCATTTTTGCATGAAATAATTATTCGTGTATTATTTATTTATATAGTAGATGATCCAATATACAAAATTTATCTAATACATAAAAAATTATATCATCATTTTTATAAGTATAAAATTTATTTTTATAATCTAAGATGAAAATTGTACAGAGTCATCAGCATTATTGTAGCATAATATTAAATATAATTTATCTTTATGGAGCGATATAGTTTCAACTTTATACGTCACTGCACCGTGTATGTATTGAACAAGCTAAGTAGAAATAAGTATTTAATCTATACTAATTTCATAAAATAAATTCTCTAGTTATTAAATTTACTTATACTGTTAATCTTCATATAAATATTATTAGTTGTGCATGTTGTTCATTGTTTTATCCTATCAAAAGTTGATCGTTTTTCATATCGAGACATTGAAGCAGCACGCATAGAGTGAGGGAAAGCTCAAATAAGTTATTCCGTGATCCGATTGAGTCGAAGCGGATCGATAAGCGAATTCATTTTCTAAAAGACCCTGACTTTCGTACTTTAGTGGGTCTTCGAGCTTGAGGTACTTGATGACACATAAGGAGTTGAACCTTCGTCAGGGTGACACCTTCATCGATCTAGTGGCTAGTGAATCACTGATCAAAGAGCGAGCAACCGCTAGGTTTAATGATTTGGTGCTCTCCCACTTTCTTCTATTTAGAAGGCGAGCAACCCTTAAATAAAAAAGTGACAGAATTGATAGAGTGAAATCAATTCCCTGGTACTCGATAAATTAGCTAATAATTTCTACATTAAGGGATCGTTTGGAAGAGTGTATAAAACTGATGCTAAATAAAGTGTATTAGTAATGTTTGCATTAATTATATATTATTTTTATACATTGTTTGGTTTGGTACATTAAAAATAACATGTATTGCATAAAAAAAAATATTTACAAAGATACCCTTCACAATTATAGGGGAAACAATGTAAAAAAGTTTTAAGGACCAATTGAGTCTTTAACCATGCTAATGCATACATTAAAATCATTGCATTATTAATACCTAGAAACATGGCGGACCCACATATAATCCGTCGGGGGCTCGAGCAACCATCAACCTCGTCTCGGAATATATATATTTATGTAGAAATTAAGAGATATTTGTATAAAATTAACATAAAACACCCATTAAGCAAATGATTTAATTGGTCCATTCACTCTTGAATGAATGGGTACTTAAGGCTTTTTAGTGTTATTGAGCCCGAGTTTGAATCTCATTGCTAACCTAGTTAATATTTTTATACCAGTCGTTTATTATGGAAGTGACTCACCAACATATACATGATACATGAGGCGGCTCTAGCTTTTTGAATACTTTACCCTGGGAAGCTGAAGCCGCTCGGCTCACCGTCGCCGGAAACGGAATTTATATGCAGAGAAGGCGATTCGAGAAGTCCGAAATGGAGTGAAGCTGTTTCAATCCAAGACAAGACAAACTAGTAAATGAGCAAAACTGATAGAAGAGGTAATTCTTAACTCAACTGCCTGCTATTATTGTATTTCATGAGATCACTGTGATTGGGAAGCTGGTTAGATATTTATTTGTATGAGAATGTGGAACTTAGTGGAAGTAATAACTGAAAGAAGGTGCAAAAACAATGCAGGTAAGGTGTTTGTCGAAATGCTTGATAGAGGTGTTTGTTGCTTTCTACTCAATTTCTTGTAGTGGATTAGGAATTGTATCTTCTCTTTTCAGATATCTTATTTCTATCTCAAATGGGCTCAAGTTGTGTAAGCATGAATGGCAACAAAAAGTGGAAAAATTGTTTAAAACTCTAGTTTGTAAAAGTTGACATTTCTTTCTTTCTTGGATGTCAGAGAGGTATTGTGGACAAATTCTTATAATTTCTTCATGCTCACTAGTCGCTATAGTCAACTGAATGTATAAATAACATTTTTTTAAATTTACTTTCTTTGTTTTTTCTTATATTTTGTTTTTCACACTCTAATACAGTTTTTGATGTACAATGAAGTAAGTTTGCTATTTTTACTTTATCTCGACACCTAAAACATTGAAAATTCTACTAAATTCTTTAATTCTTTTCTTGAGCATTAGCTCTAATACGCTAATGCTCTCCTTTTTTGTTTTCACCATGGCATCTCTCACTCTTTGTGGTTAGTGGCAGATCAACATTAAATGCACTCACTGCCTTCAAATCTTGATTCACCTCATTATGTTTTGTTGATCCATGTAAAGGTTAAAGCTTTGATCAAAATTTCTCTTCTTTGCTCCAAATATAAGAAAATCATTTGTTCGATTTTCCTGTACCAAGGTATTTTGAGCTTAAAATTTAGTTTTGTATGAGACACCAACTTGTTTGATGCAATGCCTGCTAGAAAATCTTGGGTTTTTGGCATTTCTTTAGCTGGTAACATGGTTGAAGATATTAGACCCTAATGAATTTTCTTTTGGAATTACAGTTTCTCAGCTTCAGTATTGGATGCTTCAAATACATAGGATCGGCAAGTAGCATTGCTATTGTTACAACTTTAATGAGTGAAAAGCTAATGATATTAGCTAAAATTTGAGGCACATATTTCTGGAAAGGGGATTGCAGCATTTGAAGATAAGTGTTGAACTGATGGGTAGCAAGATACCAATCAAATGGCCAAGGGAAGTCACAGCGGCTTTTGTTGAACAGTTGATTCGAGCAGAAAAAGATGTACAAAAAGCGATTCTTATATTTGATGCAGCAACAGCAGAGTACTCTAATGGTTTCCGGCACGATTGTAGCACATTTGGTCTCATCATCTCGAGATTGCTTTCTGCAAATCATTTTAATTTTGCAGAGGATATGCTTGTCAGAATGAAGGATGAGAGCTGTAAGATTACTGAGGATATATTCCTCTCAGTCTATCGAGCCTATGGGCGGGTTCACAAGCCACTTGAGGTGATCAGGGTTTTCCAAAAGATGAAGGAGTATGATTGTGAGCCAACCCAGAAATCGTATATTACAGTGTTCTCTGTACTTGTTGATGAAAACCGGTTAAAAACTGCTTTTAGGTTTTATCGTCACATGAGGGGGGTGGGCATTCCACCTTGTGTTGCTTCGCTTAATATTTTGATTAAAGCTCTCTGCAAGAACAGTGGAACAATGGATTCTGCTTTTCGTATTTTTCATGAGATGCCCAAGCGCGGATTTACACCGGATTCCTATACGTATGGGACTCTCATTAATGGCCTTTGCAGACTGGGCAAAGCCACTGAAGCAAAAAAACTTCTGATGGAGATGGAAGCAAATAGTTGCTCGCCTACTGTAGTCACCTATACTTGTTTGATTCGTGGCTTTTGCCAGTCAAATAACTTGGATGAAGCCATGACATTGCTTGAGGACATGAGAAGCAAAGGTATTGAGCCCAATGTGTTCACTTATAGTTCTTTGATGGACGGTCTTTGTAAGGGTGGACGTTCCGCTGAAGCAATGGAGCTATTACAGATAATGATTCATGAACATAAGGTTCCCAATATGATAACTTACAGTACCTTAATTCACGGACTTTGTGGAGAAGGTAAAATTGGAGAAGCCTTAGAGATTTTCGACAGAATGAAACTTCAGGGATGTAAACCTGATGCAGGGTTATACTGGAAAATCATCAATGGCTTTTGTGAGAATAACAAGTTTCATGAAGCAGCCAACTATCTTGATGAAATGATTCTTAGTGGAATATCTCCAAACCGGTTAACTTGGAGCTTGCATGTGAAGATCCATAATGCAGTAGTCCAAGGCCTGTGTGCTGTGAATGATCCAAAGCGAGCTTTTCAATTATATCTAAGCATGCGCACCAGAGCCATCTCAGTTGAAGCTAAATCTTTTGAGACTTTAGTCAACCATTTCTGCAAGAAAGGAGATGTGCACAAGGTTGCTCGTATTGTCGAGGAAATGTTGACTGATGGATGCATTCCAGATGAACAAACATGGGTTGTTGTGGTGGGTGGATTTTGGGATAGAAGGAAAGTAAGGGAAGCAGCTGATTCGGTACAGGCTGACCTAATGCCTAAACATATGAATTTTGAGACTTGATGTCTTGTTCAAGTTACTGATTATGACCGCAATGCCGTTGTTAATCCATATGAATGTCAAACCAAAATAATCTGGTTTTATGCATTGCTTCACCTTCTAAGAAGATTTTTGATAAATCAAAACATAGTGGGTGTCCGTTGTATTACTCTTTTTATCATGGATATTTGGTGCAAAGCTGAGATTATTCCATGGAAACCTGGAACTCAAGGATTTAAGTTGCAGTTCAATCTTCGCAGTGAATAGTGGTAAGTGTTCAGACACTCTGTTCCTTAATGCCCTAAAGTATGGAGTTTCTTGGGCTTAGCGTTTTCAATGAAGTGCTTATTATATACTATCATTTATATGATTAAGCGCAATCTTTAATTCTAGTATGTTTCCTTCAGAATTTTGAATTATGACTCTTTTTGTATATTCAAAAAGCACTTGTTGATTTGACTTTCTGGACTACAGATTATCTTCAAATTCCATGAAGGCGATTAGCAAACACTAGCATTCTTATTTGTACATTCGCTTGTTAATCATTTACAGCTTCATCTGGCAAGTTAAGTCAAGAGGCAATGGAAATGGTTACATTGTTACATGAATGAAAAGACCAATGAAAATGTATCTCACTCTGAATGTAAAAGAAGATGAGGATACACATGCACAAATCTCTGGGAACAAGCATATTAGTTAGCAAGTGAGGGGGAAGCCAATACCATGACGTTGCGTAGGAAACACCACAAACAACATACTGCAGATGACCCCAATTGCAACTGGCAGAGCTGTAAGCAGTTCCTGTGTTTCATATGAAGGTGTCGGGTAGAAACAATTTACCACATTCTGATCAAACAACGCAACAGCTGCAAAAACCAATATTGACATGATGGCATGCATGAAATCTATAAATTTCAGCTTGTACTTTGCTGCGACTTCCAATGGGAGTGTTGCTGATCCATCAATTATCCACAAGCCGCGTGTTGTGGCAAACCCATAGCAAACATTTCCTTTTTGATCCTTGAAACTATCTGTGAAGCTCAATAGGAAACATGACAGTCCACAAAGTGCTACAAGAGCAGCAGTCAAGGATCGACCAACCACATCACACTGTCCTTGGTTTGTGAATATGGGTGATAAAAATTGAAAAGCAAGAACAGACCCAGTAGGCAGAAGATTGGCAAGATGGGCAGTGCTTTTAAATGTCTGGCTTATTGCTTGTTGTATCAGGTTTTTCTCCACTTCAGGCAGTTCTGAGTTTTCAAGCAGGGGAGCTTTCTCTTCATCAAGATTCCGGGGTATCTCATTTTCGACCTTAATCTCCATAGCCTTGAAGTCTTTAGTTGGTAAGTATTAATTTGATTATCTTTTCAAATTTGTGTTGGAATATTTATTGCTTGAGGATATAAATATATACCTGAAGGGATATAAAATAGAGTGCACTTTGGTTAATGATGCCTTACAAGAAAGAAAAACAGAAGCATCTTTTCCGCGGTATTCTATGTTTTGGAATGTCAGTTACCATTTGGTGCTAGATAGTTACATAAAGTATTTTAAAAGTTTGCGTGCAGTTTCCTTTACAGTTATGGAACTCAAATTTTAGAAATCGACGTTGTTTCAGATATCGGTTTTTAACCCAATCATATCCTTTTATTTGATCTTCTGTCATAAAAAATGAAATCACAAAAAAAAAGCAAGTTTGAACATTTGTTGTTTTCATCACAAGCAGCTTTTAGTTGCTTTCTTGGAGGTTTTTTTGGAAGTGACGATGACGCATGCTTTTCTTGCTTATTTTTGAGGTGACAACTTAAGCATGTTTTTCCTTAAAAGTCATCTTTTTGATTAGGTAGATTAGTAGACGTAAGATGTTCAACAAATTTGTTTTTTTTTTCTTTTTTCCTTTTAGGTTTTATAGTTTGTTATGCTAGTTTAGCGTATAACGATTTTTGGGACAGGAAACTTCATCACCTCCGAAAACACCGTGTTAGTTTCCACGGATTCAATAAATATACTATAAGGTAAATTAGACAAAATGTCCATCATGTTAAATTTACCTAAAAATTATCCCACTTAAAAAAACTGAGTTACTTCCTCCGTTCCTATTTATATGTCGTTCATACTAAAAATAGATGTTCCATTATATTTGTCATTTCATCAAATTAATGCATAATGACACTATTTTTCCTATTTAACGTTTGAAAGTTATTAGTCACGAAAGTATACATTTGTCCAACATAGAAAAACAAAGTAATCCATTCATGTTCATTTATTGTTTGGAACACTAAATAAGAGTAAAATGATAAACTTATCTAATTTCCTAAGGGGCGTGAAACCTAAAATGGTACTCCCTCTGTTCCTAATTACTTGTCCACTTTTTAATTGGCACACCTATTAAGAAAACAATTATTGACATAGTGAGTTTACCATTTTACCCCTATTAATTATGAATTGGATGAATTGAAAACTTAAAATTTTTAAGAAGTTCTATTTTTTTCAAAGTAATTAATTGAGGGGTAAAATTTTTTTGTCCTTTTTTGATTAGTCAAAATGAACAAGTAATTAGGGACAACTATAAAAGGAAAAATGGACAAGTAACTAGGGACAAAGCGAGTAACAATTATATAGGGACGGATGATTCCGGAAGATTAGGAGTTTAACGCACTAACATTAACGAATCCATGACAACTTCGACCATTGGGAATTAAATTCATATCAATCGTCCAATTATTCCTCCTTATCAATGTCAGTTCTCATTCTCACTTTCTCCCATTGAAATGGAATCACATTGGGTGCTCTAGAATATATCGTCGTTTTCTTCAAAAATAAAAAATAAAAAATTATTCAACTTACCGCATTATGTATAGTCAATGTATACTTTGAGTCTTTAGATATATTATTTGCTCGAAACGATTCACATTTGCGGTATATCAATTTTTTTAATTTTTTTTGAAGAAAGAAAATAGAAGAAGAAGAAGGAACCCAGAAGTCATTATTGAAACGGTTGGTAAAGCACAAATCCTAAGCATCCGATGTGATTCCATTTCAATGGGTGTTTAGCATTAGAGAGAGTGAAAGAGTGAGGTTTTTCAAGTCATCTTTTTTAATTTTGATCCCTAATCATTTTTCGTCTCCGAAAAAAAATAAATTGGGTAAGGAATTTTATTGATCGAGGAAAATGGTCACTTTTATCCGCATATATTTTTCTTAAACTATTTAGATATATTGTTATATGTTATGGTTTGCTCGTATTTTAAGTTTGTTGAACTTTCATTCGACTCTCTCAAGATGCGTCACTACATTCTTAGTCTTTGACATATAACGCCTCAGAGGCATAATTGTTTCTTTCAAGTGTATTATATCTAATAATCTTTATTTACGCTTCTTGATTTAAATTAAAGAAAATTAATTATTAAAATAAATTAGTCAAGGTGCATGACCGCATCATTAAATTTCTTTTATATGGTTCAAAAAAATGTATAACTACATTCTTAATCGAAACTATCTTTTAAAAACACATTTATGCACGTGTGACGTTAATTTGTCAATTTTAAGCATGAATCAATTGGGCGTAGAACTACGATTGGTCAACTAAAATTTATCAATCTCTTACAAAGTACTTGGAACTAGTTTAAAAACATTGAAATTGATGAAGTAGTAGTAGTGTAGTTTGAACTTAGATAATATTAAAGAAGCACCCACATTATAACATGAAAACAACTTATCGCTACAATTCATTCAAATTGAAAAAGCACAAACACCAAATTTGTTGTTAATTTATTAAGGGAAAAAGTGAGAATAATCATATGTTATATCAATTTTATTCTAAATTAATGGTATAAAAGATTTAAACATGTTTCAATATTATAATGTCAAAATTAAATACACATAAAATTTGAGCAACTTCATAATATTGAAATTATATCTTATATAATCATGAAATCAAATCAAACAACAAAAATTAAGTGTTACCTTTTGTGTTCACTAGAAAAAAAATTACCACAAAATCGAAATCGCGAAAGTAAACCTCAATATTGACTTAATTCTCGATATGTTTTTCTCTCTGCACTTTTTTTTGGCTCTTATGCGTGTGTGTGTTTGTATAGAATGCTGATTTTCTTTTTTGTTAGTATGGGTTTGTTGTGTGCAGGTTCATGTTTTTCTCTTGGATATAATTACATGTTTGATCAAAAATCACGTGTCTATAAATATGAATTTGGTACCCAATATTCGAAGCTGCCATGGATTCGCTATTCGTTAGCGCGTTAAATTTATTATTATTCGTTAGCGCATTTTAAAAGATAAACTCCTAAGTTTTGTGCTACGAAGAATGATAGTTCCTAGTTAGCCCGTTCCACATATGGGAGTAAAGTAAGGACGGCCCAATTACTAGTATTTGGGCTTTGAGTATGGCCTCTCTTGATTTTCATGTTCTATTTTGTGTCCTTCTTTAACTTTTTGTCTCTTATATTAAATAGGAGAAATTACATAATTAGACATACTTTACTATCATATATATTTTGAAATATTACGTATTTTACCACTAATTAAGAATTTTCTACCTATACATGTATTTTTGCTACTAGATACACTAAAATAGGGAGAGAGACAAGTGAGATAGTCTTGTATCCTAGATACATGCGGATCACATTAAATACATACTTGATACATGTATCTGTATGTACCTGGGGCAATTCACATGTGCCTGGAATACCAGATACATAAGAGAGTGGCGAGAGAGATAGGAGGGAGGCGAGCGAGATTTGATATATATCCCAGATACATGCAAATCCACTTGGATGCAATGTATGTAGAATAAATTACATCTAATTTTGAACTTGTGTATCCCGATATACATGTATTTGAACATATTTGCACACACTGAAATCTGTTATACTTCATAATATTACAAAATAGAGTGTATCTAAGAAATTAGCTCGTGAAATTTTCGCAAGTTTCCAAAAATAAATATGAAGTAACTTTTTTGTTGGGCATAATTATATTTTCTATCATATGTTTTCATGACCTCTTTGCTAAATGATTAACAACTTTGATTTTTTTTCATAAAGTCACCACTGAAGTTGTCTCGGATTTTCAAAAAGACACCTAACTTTGCAAGTGTCCTATTACCCCCACAATTTTTTTGAATATCGCTATAAAAGGGCCATTTTGACCCTTTTTTCCCCTTTGTTTGTGAACACACATATGACGCGCGTGATTGTATCAATTTGCTTCTCAAAACCAATTAAAAATGTCACGTTTTAGTTAATTTCTCTATTAATTAATTAAATTATTAAATACCCCATCTGATTTAGCGATCTTAGAAATCTATTTCAAACTTCTGGAAATTTGATTAGAGACAGAGGAAATGAATTCATTCAGATCTTCCGAGACAATCTCAATTACATCAGAGGAAATTGACATCATCTCAACTAAAGAAACAAAAGCAATTATGAGCTTCAAAAATTTCGTATTCTTTCTAACCATAGAGGGTGAACAATAAGCCCTATAAGCACCATAACTGATAACACCAAGAGCTCCTAAAGCAACAATCTAGTTCCTATTTCTCCAAATATAGTCTAAACCCTTCATTAAGAGCTTTAAATCCGCATGATTCAAAGCCATGTATCTCTTAAAATCTCGGATTCTGAACTTCATGTTTTATAGGAAAAAGGGAAATGATCGACAAGTTTTCGAACAAATCGATTTAACTTATGATTGAAGAGAAATCGATCTTTCAAAAGAGTCGCCACTTAATTTTTGAAAGAAATTAAGAAAACTTAAGATTTTCAAAAGATTTAAACAGATTAAAATCAATTGAAATTTAAAGGGGTTCGGGGTTCAATTTACATTCCGAGAAGGTGTTAGGCACTCGGAATGTCCGCTAACTTGCGGTTAACCGGTAATTAACTATTTGGCTAAAATATAAACATG
>JAJONR010003670.1:0-54863 GCA_029582245.1 Solanum etuberosum | reverse complement strand
TCCGCATGCAAAACGTCCTAGAAGGTGCCTAGCGTTCCTGCTTAATATCCAAGAGGCATTGGACTACTATTAGGAAGGTTTTAGACTAAAGAGAATATATGGTACCTAATTAGTCCCTCTAAACATCAATCAAAACAAATTGGACGAGCATTTAGCACATAAATCTCATATTAGCCTCTACGTTTTAGTTATTAGCAAGTTTGCAAACACAAGTAATTGTGAAAAGGTTTCATGCGAGTGTGTGAGCATACAAACACATTAACAAATATTATAATAATTAAAGCAGGCAGACAATTATAAGGAGTCAAAGATTGATTTAATTAAAAAGGGCAGTTTCAAACAACATGCAAACACAGATTTATTAGCCAATTTTAAGTGATGAAACAGTTACTTATAATGTAGAATATTTATTTATTAGCAAGTTTTAATCGGGGCAGCAAGTATTTAAAGTAGCAGATTGTAAGAAAACATGCAGACGATGATCATTAATTGATTTTAAGTGGCAGAACAATTATTCATAATACAGTAACTAAATTATTTCGGGCGGGTTTGGTCAGGAGCAGATTTTATTTTAAGACAGTTCAGATTTTAGCATGCTGAAAAATTAAGAGCCTATAGATATGATATCTAAGTGATTAGCATGCGGACATATATTAAATAACAATAAATAAACTAATTAACAGGCTGAAGTTTACTAGATCTGATTAATTAAGTTAGTTAATTAACATGCCACTATTATAGGAAGACAGATTATTGAACAAGTTTATTTGAACCTATTGGCAGGATTTCTGATTAATTAACATGTTGTAAAACTACTTAAACATATGGTAATAATTAGCATACAAGAAAATAATTAATATGCTGAGAAGATATCAGATCCTAAACATAATTTCTAACCCGTATATAATACACTACAATCACATTAGCATAAACCTAAAAAAATAAATTTCTAACCCAAATATAACTTAGATTAGTTAAAATCCTATGATCATGAGTTCTATAGCAAAATTATTAAGATATTACAGTGATTGAAATCAGATTAGTTAACATATTGCATTTAACTATTAAACCATATAAGCATGGTTTCTAAATGTGAACATGTTGAGATTTAAATAATCTAATAAATCCCAACAATCATCATCTAATTAATATGTTGAGTAAATAAAGTTCCAATCGGATTACTTAAACTGATTTCTAAATAAAGAGATATATTCAGATTGTAGAACATGTTATTTATCAAATAATGGTGGATTTAAATGAGACAAAACTGTACACAAGTAATGGTTGATTTTAGGCAGATTATTTAAGAGATTCAGACATACTGGCATGCTCTAATATGTGATTAAGATATATAGACGGATCTTTTATAACAATCACACATAATGAAGTAAGATTAAAAAATAATAATTAGCACGTATATCCCCTACCCCTTTAGACGATCCCCCCCCCCCATATTATTTCATATATAATAGAGAGAGTTAGAGTTATAAAAATTACAAACCGAATCGAATGGAATGGTAAACGAGTAAATACATATTCAAAATTTAATATAAAGCAGAAACTAATTCCGAACGGACTCTCTCCTCGGGCGACCCTTCAGACTTGTGAACCTTAAGATCAAAACCCCTGCAAAAGCGAAGGCAGGTATAGCCAAATATACACACAACATTCGAACAAGAAACAAAAAAATCATAAGTAGTAATATCAAATAGAAGAGAGGGACACAGAGGACTAACCTGGATGTTTTCCTTTAATTTGTTCATTCATTATGAACTCACGTATAAAACTTAATAAACCTTGATGCAAAATTGAAAGTTAAGATATGCGGAGAACACTAACCTATTACGCAGTTTAATAAATCAACAATGAAGTACCAAGCAAGGTCCCCACCCAAAACAACAACACAGCAAAGAGAGAACTTTTTCCGTTTGCAAGAATTCTTATTTTCTTTTTAAAAGTAGAGAGAGTAATTGATATTTGCTAAAGTGTTCAAGTGTCTAAGTGTGTGTCAAATAATGACAGAAGGGTCTGTTCATATAGTGAATGGAGGGATCAGCAGTAAAAGGAAAAAGATTTATAAGGGGGCAATTAAAAATATATTTTCCTTAATAGAGTACCAATCAATAAAATACTTTACCATAATCAACCACAATTTTACCAAAAATAAAGCCAGTAAGAATCTGTCTACAACTAAAAGGCAAGGAATATTAACTAAAAGTTACCCACAAGTCTTCATCATATAAAATCAATATAAGGTCATTTATAAGGAAAGAGAATAGTCATCCAAAAAAAACATCACACGATTTACCTGTTAATTCAAAGACTTACCATAAAGAAACCAACAATCAAATCAATTTAAGCATAGGTAAAGCAAGAATAAGCAGCAAGACTAAATCACAGCTTAGTAATCAATTCAGCAAATTAAGGAATTGGAATCACACATATATTTCAATAATCAAGGAAAACCGCATGATTATTTTAGGAAAACAAATATGGCTCTCAATTAATTAAGGCTAAATCATAATTTACAAGTAAGAAATCAATCAAAGAATTCACAAAATAATAATTCTGCTATATAAATAGAGCATGTATGAAACCCATGAATTCGAACATGTATACTAAATCAACATTATTCACAATTTGAACTCTGACAGATCATGATAGAAGCAACGAACATGAAATTTGGACAGAAAATTTACAACCTAGATATGTTTTTCTAAGAATCAATGAACAACACATATAATAATCACACAATTTGAAATAGGCAGTGGACGATGGATGCATAAACTAACTCAAACATCTTACAACAGTCAAGAAACATAACAAAGAAAGATTAGAATAAACTTACCTGGACAGATCTGAATAGATCCGTCTCTAACAAACACGTAACTTGAAATTCCACAGAAGAGGCTCGGTCGGAGCTCGCTGCTACTGCTGGCCGGTGAAGAGAGGAGGCGGAGGCAAGTGGCTGCTGTTCGTTTAGGGCTGCATCATTTTCCAGCGTTGCTCGCTGGTTGCGGCGCTGCTGCCTAGGTTTACGCGGCTGCTCGCTGCTGTCCGGTGGCTTCACTGGTCGGGGCTGCTGCATGTCGATGGTTGCTGCCTTAGAACTTGCTGGTGGCTGGCTGTTCTCGCAGGCTGGAGCTGTTGATCGGAGCTGCTGTCCACCAGAAGCAGCGCTAGAGAGGAGAGGAAGAGCAACAGTGGCTGAGAGAGGAGTGGAGAAGGGGCGAGGGGAAGAGAAAAGAGGAGAGGAAGAGAGGGAGTGACAGATCTGCTTCTCAAAGGGCAAGAGGAAGAATGAAGAATAGGGTTGGGGTCTTTTAGTTTTAAATTAGGAAATAAGAGGGTTCGATCTCAGCCGTTAGATTAGCTCGAGATAAGCGGCTGAGATTTTGAGGGGTGAGATGAGCGGTCAGGATTAAAAGATGGGGTCTGGGTTAAAATCTGAAATTGAAGTGACTTGGCTATAATTGCAATGAACAACAAGGCTAGAATTGCAACCAAATTGAAATAAGAGGTTAAAATTGAAATGAAATTGAATAGAAAGAGGGCTAGGAATTAAATGAATTGGAATAGAATGGGCTATGATTTAAATAATTTAGAGGAAGAAAGTGAATTGCTATTTAATTAATAACATACTCTTTTTAAAAATAATGTTTATATAAAGTATACACATTTAAACATTAAAGGTATTTAAATAAGTAAGTAAAATAAATATTTCGAGTTTAACTATCGATAAAAATAATAATTTAATAAAAATAAAATAATTTAATAATAATTACAATAATTTTTATAAATCAAGCATACTAAAATATATAATTATTACACAAAATCGATTAAAAATTTAAACCCGAAATATGTTTTAAATTACGTATTTAATCGAATAGCAATTCTAAAAGGAGTATAGGTCGGTCAAAATTGGGTGTCAACAGCTGCCCTTTGGTTGCTTGAGAATGAAGAATAAATTTTCGGGCAACCAACGTTGACTTAGTAGCCGATTTTATCTGACAGACGAGAGATGTCAGTGGGATCAATTGAACAAGTATAGAGTTGGAAAGGGGTACGGCTGAGACTTTGGTATTAAGTTGCCTACATATCTCTGGTATTACGAGAATCAGGCTGTGTGTAGTTCTAGATTTAGGAACCAAACGAAGCTCCTAAAATTGAAATAATGGTATGATATTCGAAAGGAAACGATAGCGGTTTGAATAGATAGAATTAGAGTGGCGAGGAGGGCATGACAGAGCGATTTCCAGTTTAAGCAAAAGATTAAATGAAACGCGGTAATATGGGTAGCAAAGAGTTGAGAGGGCCTTTGTTGCGATAAATGTAAGCATGATAATCGTAGCTGAGAGGGCGATTGGTCTCACCTGCAACATATCAGTCTCTGCAAATCTGTAGCTTGTAATACGACTAAATAAAGTGATTAGAGCCTATATATCAAATGAACGGTAAATGTAAACATGATGCAATCTCCCATTTTGACCATGATATTTGCCTTAAGACTATGAGGATGATGTCTTAGGCTATGATGTCTAGGGTCATGATACACAAAATTAAATCCTCAGGTCATGAAGATGTTGTCTATGGGCCATGAAAATGATGTCTTTAGACTATGACACCTTCGGATCATGATATACAGAAATTAAATCCTTAGGCCATGATATGATGTCCGCGGGCCATGAAAGATGGTGCCTTTGGATGATGACGCCTTCGGAACATGATAAGCAGAAATTATATCCTTAGGCCATGAAATGATGTTCGCAGGGTATGAGAGATGATGCCTTTGGACGATGACGCCTTCGGAACATGATAAGCAGAAATTAAATCCTTAGGCCATGAAATGATGTCCGCAGGCCACGAAAGATGATGCCTTTGGACGATGACACCTTCAGAATATAAATATGAGTAAAAGATTGTATCTGTTTTGATATAATTCGAGCATCTTGTGACTTGATTCGATAGTTAGTATGTACAGATGTATTCGGGCACATGCAATTCTCGGGCACAGTACAATTCTCGAGCACATGCAATTATCAGGCTCATGCAATTCTCGGGCACAATGCAAATCTCGGGCTCAATACAATCTCGAGCTCAATGTAATCTTCGGGCACAATGCAATCTCGGGCTCAATGCGATTTATGGGCACATGCGATCTCAAACACAATGCAATCCCGACTTAATGCAATTCTCGGACTCAATGCAATATCAGGCACATGTAATTCTCGGGAACATGCAATTCTTGAACTCCTTTCATCTTATCTGAGGGATAGTATGCCATTTAATGGAGATTATCAGGCTCGTTGTATGGTAGCTTGATTCTTCGTCCTATTGGAAGAACATGGTGCCATTTAATGGTAATTTTTCGAGCTTAATAGTAGCTTGATCCCTCTGTCCAATTAGAAGGACATGGTGCCGTTGAATGGCGATTTGTCAGGCTTGATATAAAGTAGTCAGACGATGTTGAAATTGTTTTTTGTATATGTACTTGTCTTTTATGCATTCAAAGAAAAAATATGAGTTTATAAATGGGGGCAGTTGATCTGCTTGGACCGGCGTGCTTCCCTTAACTTTCCATCCAAACCTTTCCGGGGATTTGCTTTGAGGAAAATATAAGTAGGGGAAGAAATAAGTTTGAAAAAGCTTTTGAAAACATAACATTAATTTGTAAAAAGTGTTGTTGAATCTTTGACCATTGCACAATTTGAGACTTTACAATCATCCGATTGAGAAAGGTCCTTTCGAAACTGATACGTTTCACAAAATTTTTGAAGGACATTCAAAAAAATTCTACCCCAGTATAGAACTTCTATTATTTTGATCCTTGTTGGAGATTGTAGCTTGATCCTTGTTGGAGACCCGCAGTCTTGATTTGTGTGGAAATGCTCTTTGAAGGAATTTTTGAGACCCTCTCAAAAATTCTACCCCAGTTACTGATCTGTGAGAGGAAATGTTTTTGATGAAATTTTTGAGTTACTCTCAAAAATCTGTCCGAGTATCGTGACTTGCAAGAAAATGTCTTTCTGATGGAATTTTTGAGACCCTATCAAAAATTCTGCCCAGTTATACAACAAAGATTAATGATAATTTTTATTAGGATAAGACCGAACTCCATAGGAGCGCCTACGTATCCCCTCTTAAACGGGAATCAGGTCTGACGTAGTTCCAAATACAAAGTAAAAGAGCATGAAACAAACTTAGATGTATTATCTCTTCACCGCATATGAGTTGATAGGTTTGGGCTAAACTTCTCCATCCATTTCTGCAAGTATGAGTGATCCACATGTCAACACCCGAGAGACTATGTATGGACCTTACCAGTTTGGTGAGAATTTACCCTTTGCTTCATCTTGATTCGAGAAGATCCGTTTCAAAACCAGTTTCCCAGGTGAGAAATGTCTGGGTCTGACCTTCTTGTTGAAAGCTCTGGCCATTCTATTTTGATAGAGTTGACCATGACAGACGACATTAACCTTCTTCTGTCTATTAATGCCAAATTCTCCGACCGAACTTGTACCCATTTAGCATCACTCAGATCCGCTTCCTGAATAATCCTCAGAGATGGTATCTCTACTTCAACAGGTATCACAACTTCAGTACCATATACCAGAAAATAAGGTGTAGCCCCAGTAGAAGTTCTGATGGTAGTACGATATCCCAGCAAGGCAAAGGGTAGCTTTTCATGCCAATGCTTATGATTATCGATCATCTTACACAGTATCCTCTTGATATTCTTGTTTGCAGCCTCAACCGCTCCATTCATTTATGGTCTATACGCTGTCGAGTTTCGATGACTGATCTTGAACTTCTCACACAATGATCTCATCAAATCACTATTTAGGTTGGTTCCGTTATCAGTGATGATTGACTCAGGAATTCCAAACCTACAAATGATATGATTTTTTACAAAGTCCTCTACAACTTTCTTTGTCACCGATTTGTGAGAGGTGGCTTCGACCGATTTGGTGAAGTAGTCAATTGCAACAAGAATGAATCTGTGTTCATTGGATGTTGCTGGCTCGATTGGACCAATGACGTCCATGCCCCAAGCTGCAAATGGTCAAGCTACAACTCGGATCATATCTGCATGAGTCTGACATTGGTGATATTTTTTAACATAGCAAATACAGTCTGTCTCCATGGTTAACCAGAGATATCCCGATCTCAAAATCTTCTTTGCCAATGGAAAACCATTCATGTGAGGGCAACACGTTCCTGCGTGTATCTCTTCAATCAGCCTGCTAGCTTCTCCAGCTTCGACGCACCTTAGCAACCCCAAGTTGGGAGTCCTCCTATAAAGGATTTCTCCACTTAGAAAGAATTGATTCGCTAACCTCCAAATTGTGCGATTTTGTATGCTTGTTGCATCTTATGGATATTCACCATTCTTCAAATATCCTTGAATGTCATTGTACCAAGGCTTTCTATCAGGCTTTTCCTCAACATGAAAACAGTATGTTGGTTGCTCATATATATGAATGTAAATGGGATCAATGTATTTATGATGAGGATGTTGAATCATAGAGGTCAAAGTGGCTAAGGCATCTGCGAATTGATTCTGGATTCTTGGTACGTGTTTGAATTCTGTCTTGATAAACCTTTTTCACAACCTATGTATGCACTTCAAGTATGGTAACAACTTCCGATTCTTGGTTGCCCACTCGCCTCGAAGTTGACGAATCAATAGGTCTGAATCTCCTATTATCAGTATTTCTTTGACATCTAAGTCAATCGCCCGTCGGAGTCCCAATATGCAAGCTTCATATTTGGCCATCTTATTTGAGCAAAGGAATATAGGTTTCGCCGATACCGGATAATGTTGCCCAGTTGGTGAGATCAGAACAACTCCGATGCTAGATCCGCTCAAATTTTTAGGTCCATCAAAGAACATCCTCCAGCATCATATTCTTCAGCGATGTCTTCCCCCACGAAAGCTACTTCCTCATCCGGAAAGTAAGTATTCAATGGTCTATAATCATCATCTACAGGGTTCTCCACCATATGATCCGCTAATGTTTGTGCCTTCACTGTTTTTTGTGTAACATATATTATGTCAAACTCGCTCAATAGTATCTGCCATTTAGCCAATTTACATGTAGTCATGGGCTTTTGAAAAATATATTTCAGGGGATCCATCCTTGAGATCAGATAATTAGTGTGTGAAGAGAGGTAGTGTCGCAGCTTCTGGGCAACCCAAGTTAAAGCACAACATGTACGTTCCAATAGAGAATACCGAGCTTCATATGATGTGAACTTCTTGCTCATGTAATATATCACCTACTCCTTCTTTCCTGTTTCATCATGTTTCCCCAAGATGCAACTTAAAGCATTATCCAATACTGATATGTATAACAACAATGGCCTACCAGATTCGGGTGGAACCAACACAAGAGGATTGGACAAATAATCTTTGATCTTGTCAAATGCTTGTTGACACTCGTCTGTCCATTTTACCGCAGCATCCTTCTTTAACAACTTGAAAATGGGCTCACAAATGACAATAAACTGGGCTATGAAACGACTGATGTAGTTAAGTCGCCTCAAGAAACTCATTACCTCCTTCTTACTCTTCGGCGAAAGAAGATCACGAATGACTTTGATTTTTGATGGATCCAATTCTATACCCCGACGACTAACAATGAAACCCAGCAGCTTTCCAGCAGGAACACCAAAGACACATTTTGCAGGATTCAGCTTCAAGTTATACTTGCGCAGTCTGGCAAAGAATTTTTGAAGGTCATCCACATATGATTTGAACCCTTCTTTGATTTGATGATGACGTCATCCACATAAACTTCAATTTCTTTGTGGATCATGTCGTGAAACAGACTGGTCATTGCTCTCATATATGTAGCCCCAACATTCTTTAACCCAAAATGCATCACTTTGTAGTTGTAGACACCCCACGGTGTGATGAAAGCCATTTTATCAGCATTGTCCTTGTGCATCTCAATTTGATGATAACCAGCAAAGCGATCCACGAATGATTGTGTTTCATGCTTGGCACAGTTGTCAATCAGGATGTGTATATTGGGCAATGGAAAATCTTCCTTGGGGCTAGCCTTGTTGAGATCCCGATAATCCACACAGACTCTGACCTTCCCGTCTTTCTTGGGCACTGGAATGACGTTTGCAAGCCAGGTTGGATACTCCATCACTTGAAGGATTCCGGCCTCTAATTGCTTTGATATTTCTTCCTTGATTTTCAAACTCAACTCAGGCTTGTATTTTCTGAGCTTCTGCTTCACTGGAGGGCAGGCTGGATCAGTGGGCAACCGGTGTACTACTATTGAAGTGCTCAGCCTTGTCATGTCCGCATAGGAACAGGCGAAAATATCCTTATTCTCTATGAGACACTCGATATACTCTTCATTGTCATCTTCTGTCATATGGATGCTTACTCGGGACTCTTGTGTTACCTCCGAACTTCCCAGGTTCACCACTTCTGTTTCTACTAAGTTTGGATTGGGCTTTTCCTCGAATTCCTCAACCTTTTTGATTAACTCTTCGGGGACTTCATTTTCTTCAACCTCTTCTAAGTCATTAATGTTAAGCTGCGCGGTCTCATTATATGACATAGTCTCAGATTCAACATTTGTATAACAATTTTTGCTGGAAGAAAAACCACGCACAAATAAATATAGGATAAATAGGGGAAAACTTTATTGCTCAAAGCTAAAACTCAAGAGTTTTCATAACATTAGTACTTGAAAACATTAAAAAGAAAACTGGAATTGAAAACTGTTTTATTGAAAACTTTTGAAACTTGATAGAAAAACATCTTCCAAAGCTACCCAGATGCCCGATGAGGTCTTGATGGAGTTGAAGTCCAATTGCTGATGGCGGCCTTTGCTTCCTTGCTTCCTCTAGGGTCCCCTTTCTCCTCCTCGTTGATCACGACATTGCAACTCTTCCTTTCCTCCTTTGTCAAAGACAAACCCTTCATGCCCTCTAGAAGCTCATCAGTGATACTCCCCATGAACCCGTCCGATCGAAATGACTGGTACACCGGTTGTATGGGTTTCTTAAATGGGTAGTAGTACCCATCTATACGTGGTTGCCAATCAAGCCACTTCTCAGTCATATATTTATATCCTAGGCCAAAAGTGGTTGAATGATGAACGGGTTGTATGGGTTCAACTATTCCTTGTAATATAGCTCCCAAACCTTTCCCAAGTTTGAAACCAAACCAGGCCATCATGTCTATGATCTTCTGGCTAAACCATGGTTGCACTTCAATGTTGCCGACAAGCTTCACCGTATGGAACATCTCACCGTCTAGATGATCTCTTCCTTCGATCGTATATACAAGATGTCCTATTTTCCCGTAAACTACCACTTCTTCATAATACCATTCAAACTTCAAGCATTGGTGAAGACTAGAAGGAACTGCTCCAGCCATGTGAATCTAAGGACGACCCAGCAATAGGTTGTATGAGGCTGGAATGTCCGAAACTTGGAAAACTATTGGGAAGGTAGCAGGACAAATGAGCATGTCCAAGGTTATTTCCCCAATAGTACCCCTCTGAGAACCATCAAATGCTCTCACATTCATCGTCCAGGTTTAAATCTTAGCACTATCCACGTCCAACCTTGTTAGCGTGCTTAGAGGGAAAATGTTCAAACCAAAACATGAATCAACCAAAGCTTTGGTGACTACTTTATTCTGATATTGAGCAGAAATACACAAAGCTTTATTGTGGGACGTTCCTTCAAGCGGTAGCTCATCTTAATGAAAAGATATTATGTATGCCTCAAATACCTGCCCAACCATTTGGGCTACCTCCCCATGAGTGATACCAGCAGGGATATAAGCTTCACCAAGAACCTTCAAAAGAGCACTCCGATGAGTTTCTGAAGATTGCAGCAATAACATGATGGATATTTGGGATGGGGTTTTACTCAATTGCTCAACAATAGAGTATTCTTTGCACTTTCTTCCAGACACCTTGCTCTTCAAGCTCTACGATTGGCGGCTTAGATTTACTAGAGCTACCCAGAACCAAATTCTCGGAAGTGTATATTCACCCGGATCTAGTCACTCCTGCTGCAACGTCTGCTTCTTCCACTTTTGCCTTTCCCTTTCCGTAATCCCATGAAACAACATGGGTATCATATTTGGTAGGATGATGAGCTCTAAGAACGGTGAATGGGGGCCTGGTCATGGCGACTTCAACTCAAAATGAGCACGCCTTTGCACTACAACTGGCGTCTAGGTGGTAGCTCGAGGAACCAAATGGATCCCTCCAAATCCACTATATCACCAACTTCTACCATATTAACCTAGTGGTTAGGTAGAGGATTGTTTGCAACATTTGGTGCAGGATCCTTGAGCTGGATGGCCTTTGTATCAATCAATATTTGAATCTTATCCTTCAAAGCTCTACAAGCTTCAGTGGTATGGCCTTTCATTCCAAAATGATAAGCACAAACCTTGTTAGGGTCGTACCATTTAGCATGGACATCTACAGGAAAATCAGGGATTGGGGAGACATAGCCAACTTCTTTCAACCTTTCGTAAAGCTGGGCTATGGGTTCGGCCAGAGGAGGATAGGTTTTTGTAGGTATTTTTTTCAAATGGAGGTCTATTTCAGTAATTTGGTGGTTGACTGGATGGTGGAGATAGGAAGTATGCAGGTTGGGCATTATAGACAGTATAAGTGGCTTGTTGATACTGTGGATGAGTATTTTGGTAGTATGAAGGTACGGGATGAGGATATATATGATGTGGGGCTGGAGAGTATGGAGATGGAGGATATGGAGATGGAGGATATGGAGATCAAGGATATGGAGATGGAGGATATGGAGATTGAGGATATGGAGATGGAGGTGGGGTTGTCACTTGGTACTTGTAAGGGGTTTTGATTCCCTGAGCCATCATTACCGAACCTGTTTTCTTCCGGTTTTCCGCCATTCCACCGAATTGCAGAGCTTTATTGGTGGCTTGCAAAGCCTCCAGGTTGATGATGGTCCCATTCATGATGCCTTCTTCAATTCTTTCACCTAATTTGATAATATCAACAAAACTCTTCTCAGCCACGAGCATCATTCTATCATAGTATTGTGGCTCTTGGGCACGGAAGAAGTAATCCTTCATCTGAGATTCCTCCATAGGAGGTCTAGCCCTAGCCGCCTCAGACCTCCATCTAATGGCATAGTCCCTGAAGGATTCACTAGGCTTTTTCTTCAGGTTTTGGATGTAGAACCAGTCAGCGCATTCTCTACATTAAATCCAAACCTATTCATGAAGTCTGTTGCCATATCCACCCACTCAACCCATCTCCGAGGGTCTTGTTCAATATACCATGATAGAGCTTCCCCGGTAAGACTCCTCATGAACAACCTCATGCGTATTTTCTCATCTCTTCCCACTCCTACAAGCTTGTCACAATACATTCGCAGGTGGGCTTTGGGGTCTCCGATACCATTAAACATCTCAAACGTTGGGAGTTTGTACCCTTCAGGAAATTCCATGTCGGGGTACATGCATAAATCCTCATAGCTCAGCCCTCCCAACCTCTTGTTTCCCTCTACATGTTGCACTCTGTTGGCACACTTATCCAATTTCTCGGACAAGGCTTTTATCAGAATGTCCTTTTGAGAGGATTATGATTCATGGTAGTCATGGGTTAAAGGAGCGGTTTCCATATATATAGGGTTAAGGTTGTGATTTACAAGAGTATATGAGGGGTTCGTATTATGGTTTGGAATTGGTTCTGGGATGCTTGGCTTATTTTGCTGGTGGTATTGGTAAAGTGGGATTTGGGTTTTTTGGGTGTGAGGTGGTGGGAAAATATTGGGATGAGTGGGATTAGGTCGGGTTATATTGGGTGGAGGATTGTTTGGTAAGGTTGTTCGGTTGGTGAGAGGGAGGTTTTCTATATTTTCCCCAAAAGGAGTTCCGAGAAAAATGGATAACTTGGCCAAATCGCGCATGCTAGCCACCTCTTCCTCTAAATCCAAGATTTTGCATTTGAGCCTTAGAACTCGATCATTTGAAGGCTTTCCTCCATCATAAGTTTCGACCCTTTCGTTGGTACTGTTGTTGTCAACCATTTTTCCTTTGTCCTTGTAGCTTGCTTTTTGAGGAGGAGGAGAAGGGGGGGGTCCCTTTTGATTTTGTATGGGCCAGAATAAAAGACAGATCAACCTTAGGGAATGGGAAAACAATGGAATCAATAGAAAAAGTGTTAGGGATTAGAACAATATTAATAATAATAGCACATTGTTTTGAAATAAATGCCTTAAATGCAAAGGACCTCGTTGAGCAAGAGGTAGGCCTAAGACGACATATAAGTGATGCACAATGATTAATTCAAGCCTTATTTGCCAATTTGGAGCTTAGAGTTAGAGAAATAAAGGAAAACACTCTTTATATATTGAATAATATTCAATTTATTACATCATAAGCAAGAGCAAAACTAGAAATAAAACTTCAATGGGGCTGGTCTCCAATGTTGGGAACAATATTTTTTCTCATCTCTGGAGTGATATCACAGTTGTGGTTGAGGAGATTGCGAGCCCACCTTCTCTCCCTTTCATCACAAAAACCTGGAAGACCCTCTTCGCTCAAATCTGCATGTTCTGCGTCCTCCAAAATCCACACATAATACTCAGGCGTCCAGAAGGGTCGATGCTCTCGAACATCAATAGTTACCACCCTTTTCCACCTTCGTAGTATAGTGTCCACTCGTAGGATTTCTGGCCCAAAGTTATACCCATAGTGGCCCATATGGATCGCAGAGGTATCATTTGGATCTGTCCAATTTGTCAGAGGACTCGGAGCAGTGCGTATGGTTGCACGCCATTTAAGCCAATAAGCTTAATGAAATAGAGTTTATTACCCCTTATAATGACACAGCGAGGCCTCAACCAATAGTACTTCCATTGAATTTCAACACCTGAAAGCCCTCTCAAGTACACAAACCAGTCTTCCGTTCCTACAGGGGAAGGGAAAAATTTCATCCTTGTTGGATGATTAAAATTTGTATTCCCTACACCCCATCTCAAAATGTCTACCAAATCATCCTTTTTGTAGAAGTGTTCAACAGCCCAGAGTTGCATTAGAAAATTGCACCCTTCGAAGTATTTTTTGCCCTTGGTGCATCCAGACAATGCCCTTATTATTTATGCTAGTATCATGGGCACTATGGTCTTCTTGTGTTGGAGCCTGCCTCGAGCCATCATACGGACCACATAACTCATACTGGTGTGGATTTCCCCCCCTTCCATAGGGAAAACTAATGAGCCTAACAATGCAACAACAAATGCATTGAGATGATATCTTTCCCACTTTGCAGCGGAGCAAGCAAATTCTCTGTTAAAGTTTCCATGGCCTTCTTTGTCTCCAAAATGTGAGTATAGAAACTCTAAAGAAATACATCCTTCCTTTAAACAACCCAAATCTAGATTATAATGCATGCCCATTTGCTTCATAAAAGACCTCGGGGATGGCTTGTGTGGTACAATCATTTCACACTTTCTGTAAGGGAGGTCAAGAAATCCACCAATCTCCTCAATTGTCGGGGTTAGTTCAAAATCCCTGAATTTGAAGACCAATCTCTCAGGGTCCCAAACTTTCAACAATGCCTTGATCAAGTGACGATCAGACTCGACTGAGATTAGGGAAGTCAGGCCACCTAGTAGTTCGGGCGCCTCTAGTTCTCGATTTCTCTCAATATCCTTCCACCAATATTTTAGGATACGATTCGCGTTGATCACCATTTGTGTGTTGGGCAAATGAGGATAGGCCATGACTTTGTAAACAAACAACAAACAAATTCTAAACTCCATTTGGCATATTTTGGCTTGATTTAACTATCATGATCACCATATAGTATGTATTTTGTCTAAGGGGTGTTTGGACCCTTTAGACGAAAGGGTGGCTACTAATCGTGTGGATTGACACCAAGGGTGAAACCACCTAGGGTTTATGCAGCATGTATGACCTAATTAAGATTTCTAAGAGTTGGTTAGACACGGACTTGAAGAGGTTCTATGCGAAAAGATTCGTGGTTTCACGGTAATAATACTATCCGTTTCTGCCACGCATATGTCGACTCTCTATATTAGGATATTTGAAGAGAATTGGAGTATTTGTGAGAGGTGCAAAGGCACAACATCACGGTAAAATTAAAAAAAAAGAAGGAAGAGGATCCCAATTAGGGGAAGTATGAGCGGAATGCCAATTATTAAAGCAGTAACACTTAGCATGTAGATGGAAAGCCGTAACACATAACAGTTTAAGAAAAGCGGTAAATAAATAAATACATGCATAAATAAAAGGAAATAAGCATATAAACATATTAGAGGATCAAACAAATAAGGAAAAGGCTATGGAATTAAGCATGCAAGTAAACAAATAAGGAGGAAGGGAGGGGATTAAACATAGAAATAAACAAATAAAGAAAAGGAAAAGGTAGGGCTGGGCATAAACACCGAGAAACCGAAATACTGAATCGAACCGAATTATTTTGATATTTCAATTTTTGGTTCGATATTCGGTGTATATTTTTGTATTTTTCGGTATTTCAGTTCGGTTTTCGGTATGTAATTTTGCATTATTCGATATTTCGGTTTATCGAAATATATTATATTATATTTATAATATTATTAATATTATATTAATTATTAATATTAAATAATAAATAGGCAAAATTAGGTCAAACGTTTCACTTTTCAGCTTTTAGCCTTTTACTTTTCAAACTTTTCACTTTTCAGATTTTAGAATTTCAAACTTTTCTTAGCAGAATAGCAGCCGCACATCAGTCACGTCTAACTTTCCCACGTCTTCCGGCGACCGGCCGATCAGCAACAAGCCAACGACCGGTCGACCAACACGCAGGCAGCACGCAGCAGCCGACCGACGACCACCATCAGGTATTGTATTCGATAGATTGATTATTTTTTTGTTGTCGATATTTCTTCTTCCATTTTAAGTTAGCAAGTTTCAAAATGAATATTTCTTCTTCCATTTATTTTTCTTTTTGATTTTTTCTTTTGTTACTAGTTAGTGTGTGAATTCATTGTGAAATAATTTTTTTTATATAGATGGCTGAACAAAATCAATTAAATGTGGGTGTGGCTGATCAAAGTCGAATAAGTATGGCTGGTTCTACGAATAATACACCTACTTATAGCAATGATGCGTCAATTAGCACAGAGGAAAGAAAAAAAAAAGAAATGGATCCTAGATCTACTGTTTGGCAACACTTTGATTTTTTTTTTGAAAATAGTGCATTAGTTAAAGCAAAGTGTTTACATTGTAAACAAAACTATGCTGCTAATACAACTAGAAATGGAACAAGTGGACTGAGACAACATTTGACTAACCGATGTAAAGTGTATAAGCCCCCGCCTGTTGCACCTGGTATTCAAAAATTGTTAAATATTCAAAGTAACAGTTCTTCGATAGAGACTTGGAAATATATAATTGATTCTTTGCACCGAAGTCCCTATCAATAAAGTGTGTTGAAATAAAGTGAGCAGTCAAATACATATAATTGATTCTTTGCACCGAAGTCCATGTGTCTGTTGTGAGACAAATTCTTGGTTGTATTGCTCAATTATATTCAAAGTAACAGTTCTTCGATAGAGACTTAGATCATCTTCTATAAGGACAAGAAACTTCTTGAAATGTGTTGAAATTCAAAAGATAGAATGTGATAAAATGTTGTCTTTAGATGTGCCTACTAGGTGAAATTCCACCTATTTGATGTTGGACACGGCAGAAAAGTTTGAGAAGGCTTTTGAGAGGTTTGATCTTTATGATGGTAATTTTAATTCTTTTCTTGCTACTGATATTTGTGAAGATGGAAGTATTACAGGTTCAATTCAAAATGAGGATTGGACTGATGTGAGGAATGTCACAAAGTTTCTTGAAAAAATTTATAAGCTCACATTGAAAGTTTCAGGTTCACAGTATGTTACTTGTAATGTTCATTTTGAGGATATATGTGAGCTTGATGCAATATATGTGAGTATGTATGACAAGTGATGATGTTGATTTGAGTAAAATGGCTTCGGGGATGAAAGAAAAGTTCAAGAAATATTGGGGTACTCCTGAAAAGATGAACAAAATACTTTTTATTGCTTCTGTTTTGGATCCTCGCAATAATTTGTGTATGTTAGTTTTGCTCTTGAAGAATTACTTGGGGAAGAAAAGGGAAAGATAGTGAATAATGAAGTAGATGCTTACTTGAAGAAATTGTTGGCGATCTATGTAAGTAAGTATGCAAAAGGTTCTAAAAATCAATCATCTTCATCTGACTCATCTAATTCATCCACTTGTGGTCTTTCTCAAAATGTGAAAACAAATTCTTTGAGAACTAAGTTTTACATGAAGAAACAAAAGGAAGATTTTGGAAGTTTAGGTGTTAAATTTGAGTTGGATAGATATCTTCTTGAAGACCAAGAGCCTGAATCTGAGGATTTTGATATTTTGATTTGGTGGAAAGTTAATTCTCCTAGATTTCATGTACTTTCACAGTTGGCTCGAGATGTATTGGCTATTTCTATGTCGAGTGTGGCATCGGAATGTGCATTTAGCACCGGTGGTCGTATTCTTGATCCCTTTAGAAGTTCATTGACTCCCAAATGTGTGCAATGCCTTATTTGTGTCCAAGATTGGCTTAGACAAGAAACTAAGCCTATTTGTGTTGAAGAAAGTTTGGAGTTTCTTGAAAAAATTGAACTTGGTAAGACTTTTTATTGTTTATTTGTTTTTGGAAAAAATAAATACTTATTATGTTGTATGACATATTTGATTTTCTTATTTATAGAGATGGAAAATAGTGGAAGAAACTCTTCCATTGTTGATCTATGATTGGCTTGCAAGTCTCAAGTATTTAATAGTGGTGAGTTCAATACGTCATTTATTTAATCATATTATTTTTTTAATCTTAAAAGTAGTATTCTAACATTTGATTTTATCTTAAAAGGTCTAAGAGTCAAGACAATGAAGAAAGACGTAAAGTACTAAGTTTTGTTAGTGTTTTTGTTGGCACTTGAGACTTGAAAGTGGTCTCACGGAATAAAGTCAAGAAACTACATTGTTGCTCATTATTGTTATTTGTTATTGTTGGCATTTGAAAGTGATCTCATGGAAGAAGGCAAGAAGCTACATTGTTTGTTGCTCATTATTGTTGTTTGTAATAGTTGGCACTTGAAACTTGAAAGTGGTCTCATGGAAGAAACTACATTGGTGCATTATTGTTACTTGTTAGATTGTTATTATGTTGTTGTGTAATGGCATGATCAATTGATCATTGTATTTGTGAAGTGTAGTGAAGTTTTATTACTTGTTAAATTGTTGCTTGTTAGTACCTTTTTGGCTTTATTATTTTTACTTGTTAAATGCCTAGTATAGTTGGCTAGATGTACTACTAATCCTCATGAAGACATGAACTACAATGCACTTTTGTTTTAGTGACATTGTTAATTAAAAATTTGTGTGTTTGAGTTAAAATTTTACTTTTATGAGCTTAGCTGTTTTTTTTGGCGGTTTTAGTTAGTAGTAGATACTGACCTTCGTTTTGACTTTTGAGGTGAGCTTCTTTGACGTTATTTTAATTTACTACAGAGATGTCCAATTAATTTAGGGACATCTTGATGGCATTTTACAGAATATTGCAGCTGATATGACATAGCAATGTAACTATTTTTAGCCCATTAAGCTGAAAAATCAAACATACAAATTGTAAAATTTTAAATTTTAAAAAGCCCACTAAGCAGGCCCATAACAAAAAACCGAACCGAAATAAGATAAATCGAACCGAACCGAATCGAAATAATTCAGTTCGGTGTTCGGTACACGTTGTACAAGAACCGAAAACTGAAAAAATAAAATAAAAATCGAAACTGAACCGAATTACCAGATGCCCAGCCCTAGGTAAAAAGGAAAGCAAATAAACAAAGAAAGCAAATAGAAAATTAGACATGGTAATAACCAAACATGCAACCAAATAAAGTAAACCCCACATAAATTAATGAGACACGTAATGGTAAGAACCTAATTATCCCCAGCGGAGTCTCCATTCTGTCGCACCCCATTTTTCGCAAAATGAGTTTTGGTGCACGACCTAACAACTCTTTTGGATTTTGTTTGAATGAAGAGTCGCCACCTAACGAATTAAGGCACGTTAGAGCGCCTATCTAACCTAATTATTCTAACTAAAGGGTCAACGAACCACAGATCGGGTAAGAGTTCAAATTACCTCGAAGGGAAGGTGTTAAGCATCCCTCGAGGTCCACAAAGGTGGGTCCCGATCGTATCTCATTAATTATGTGGGGGTTACAACATGTAGCAAGTATGGTCACTATTTATTTGTTTATTAGTTAATTAAGTATGCAAACTAGGTGATAGAGTAAATAAACATTAAACAATTAATACAAATATAAATTAAGAGATAAGCAAGGAGATAGAAGATAGATAGGCGAAAACCATTTTTTATTTTATTAAACTACCCAAAACAGTTATAATTATGAACAAATAAAAGGAAAAAGGAAAGGGAGACTCCAAAACCTATACTAACACCATTCTACGGATCAGCGCTAGGCTTATTATTTGAAAAGACAAAACCAAGGTTTTATCGTTTTATGCTCGAGTCAACGTCCATCATCTACGTTAAAGGGCCTAACTACCCCTACCCCACATTCCGCATGCAAAACGTCCTAGAAGGGGCCTAACGTCCCCGTTTAATAACCAAGATGCACTGGACTACTATTAGGGAGGTTTTAGACTAAAGAGAATATAGGGAAAAAGGTTCAAAATATATCCGAATTTTGACTGAAATTGATGTAATATTACAGAACTTTGGAAAGGACCTTTTACCCCCCCTGCATTATTTAGTAGTGTATTTTAAAGATATATATGTCCCCACGTGGATACATTACTATTTATAATGATGCAATATTTATGATGTCCATGTGGGCACATATATACCTTTAAAATACACTATTAAATAGTGCAGGGGGGTAAAAGGTCCTTTCCAAAGTTCGGTATTGTTACAGCAATTTCGGTCAAAATTCGGATATATTTCAAACCTTTTTCCTCGAGAATATATGGTACCTAATTAGGCCCTCTAAACATCAAGCAAAACAAATTGGACGAGCATTTAGCACATAAATCTCATATTAGCCTCTACGTTTTAGTTATCAGCATGCTTGCAAACACAAGTAATTGTGAAAAGGATTCATCTGAGTATGTGAGCATACAAACACATTAACAAGTATTATAACAAATTAAAGTGGGCAGAAAATTATAAAGAACTAAAGGTTGATTTAATTAAAAAGGGCAGTTTCAAACAGCATGCAGACACAAATTTATTAGCCAGTTTTAAGTGATGAAACAGTTACTTATAATGCAGAATATTTATTTATTAGCAAGTTTTAATCGGGGCAACAAGTATTTAAAGTAGCAGATTGTAAGAAAACATGCAGACGATGATCATTAATTGATTTTAAGTGGCAGAACAATTATTCATAATGTAGTAACTAAATTATTTCGGGCGGGTTTGGTCAGGAGCAAATTTTATTTTAAGAAAGCTCAGATTTTAGCATGCTGGAAGAGCCTATAAATATGATATCTAAGTGATTAGCATGCGAACATATATTAAATAACGATAAATAAACTAATTAACAGGCTGAAGTTTACTAGATCTGATTAATTAAGCTAGTTAATTAACATCCACTTATTATAAAAAGGCAGATTATTGGACAGGTTTATTTGAACCTATTGGCAGAATTTCTGGTTAAGTAACATGCTGAAAAACTACTTAAACACAAGGTAATAATTAGCATACAAGAAAATAATTAATATGCTGAGACGAGATCAGATCCTAAACATAATTTCTAACCCGTATATAATACACAACAATCACATTAGCATAAACCTAAAAAATTAAATTTCTAACCCAGATACAACTTAGATTAGTTAAAATCCTATGAGTGTGAGTTCTATAGCAAAATTATTAAGATATTACAGTGATTGAAATCAGATTAGTTAACATATTGAATTTAATTATTAAATCCTATAAACATGGTTTCTACGTGTGAACATGTTGAGATTTAAATAATCTAATAAAGTCCAACAATCATCATCCAATTAACATGCTAAGTAAATAAAGTTACAATCAGATTACTTAAGCTGATTTCTAAATAAAGAGATATATTCAGATTGTAGAACATGTTATTTATCAAATAATGGTGGATTTAAATGAGACAAAATTGTACACAAGCAATGGTTGATTTTAGGCAGATTATTTAAGAGATTCATACATACTGGCATGCTCTAATATGTGATTAAGAGATATATATACGGATCTTTTATAACAATCACAGATAATGAAGTAAGATTAAAAAAAATAGTTAGTAGTATATCCCCTCCCCCAAATTATTTCATCTATAATAGAGAGAGTTAGAGTTATACAAATTACAAACTGAATCGAATGAAATGGTAAACGAGTAAATACATATTCAAAATTAAATGTAAAGCAGAAACTAATTCCGAACGGACTCCCTCCCCGGGCGACTCTTCACACTTATGGACCTTAAGATCAAAACCCCTGCTAAAGCGAAGGCGGATATAGCCAAATATATATAAGATCAAAATTTCATAGTAAAATAATCCACCGCACATGATATAGTTCAGAGGGTGCACATAACATTCGAACAAGAAACACAAAAACCATACGAAGTAATATCACATAGAAGATTGGGACACAGAGGACTAACCCAGATGCTTTCCTTTAATTTGTTCATTCATTATGAGCTCACATATAAAACTTAATAAACCTTGATGCAAAATCGAAAGTTAAGATATGCGGAGAACACTAACCTATTATGCAGTTTAATAAATCAGCAACAAGTACTAAGCAAGGTCCCCACCCGAAACAACAACACAACAAGGAGAGAACTTTTTCCGTTTGCAAGAATTCTTGTTTTCTTTTTAAAAGTAGAGAGAGTAATTGATATTTGCTAAATTGTTCAAGTGTGTAAGGGTGTGTCAAATAGTGAAAGAAGGGTTTGTTTATATAGTGAAGGGAGGGGTCAGCAGTAAAAGGGGAAATAATTATAAGGGGGCAATTAAAAATATATTTTCCTTAAAAGAGTACCAATCAATAAAATAGTTTACCATAATCAGCCACAATTTTACCAAGAATAAAGCCAGTAAGAATCTGTCTACAACTAAAAGGCAAGGAATATTAACTAAAAGTTACCCACAAGTCTGCATTATATAAAATCAATATAAGGTCATTTATAAGGAAAGAAAATAATCATCCAAAAAAAAACATCACACGATCTACCTGTTAATTCAAAGACTTACCATGAAGAAACCAGCAATCAAATCAATTTAAGCATAGGTAAAGCAAGAATAAGCAGTAACACTAAATCACAGCTTAATAATCAATTCAGCAAATTAAAGAATTGGAATCACGCATATATTTCAATAATCAAGGAAAACCGCATGATTATTTTAGGAAAATAAAATATGGCTCTCAATTAATTAAGGCTAAATCATAATTTACAAGTAAGAAATCAATCAAAGAATTCACAAAATAATAATTCTGCTATATAAATAGAGCATGTATGAAACCCATGAATTCGAACATGTATACTAAATCAACATTATTCACAATTTGAACTCTGACAGATCATGATAGAAGCAACGAACATGAAATTTGGACAGAAAATTTACAACCTAGATATGTTTTTCTAAGAATCAATGAACAACACATATAATAATCACATAATTTGAAAGAGGAAGTAGACGATGGATGTATAAACTAACTCAAACCTCTTACAACAGTCAAGAAACAGAATAAAGAAATATTAGAATAAACTTACCTGAATAGATCCGTCTTTAACAAACACGAAACTTGAAATTTCAAAGAAGAGGCTCCGCCATAGCTCGCTGCTACTGCTGGCCGGCGAAGGCAGGCGGCTGCTGTCCGTTTGGGGCTGCGTCGTTTTCCGGCGTTGCTCGCTAGTTGCGGCGCTGCTGCCTGGGTTTACGCAGCTGCTCGCTGCTGTCTGGTGGCTTCACCGGTTGGAGCTGCTGCATGTCGATGGTTGCTGCCTCAAAGCTTTCTGGTGGCTGGCTGTTCTCACCGGTTGGAGCTGTTGATCGGAGTTGCTGTCCACCAGAAGCAGCGCTAGAGAGGAGAGAAGAAGGGGTGAGGGGAAGAGAGGGAGAGAGGGGGCGGCGGTTCTTCTTCTCAAAGGGCAAGAGGAAGAATGAAGAATAGGGTTTGGGTCTTTTAGTTTTAAATTAGGAAATAAGAGGGTTCGATCTCAGCCGTTAGATTAGCTCGAGATAAGCGGCTGAGATTTTGAGGGGTGAGATGAGCGGTTAGGATTAAAAGATGGGGTCTGGGTTAAAATCTGAAATTGAAGTGACGTGGCTATAATTGCAATGAATAAAAGGGCTAGAATTGCAACCAAATTGAAATAAGAGGTTAAAATTGAAATGAAATTGAATAGAAAGAGGGCTAGGAATTAAATGAATTGGAATAGAATAGGCTATGATTTAAATAATTTAGATGAAGAAAGTGAATTGCTATTTAATTAATAACATACTCTTTTTAAAAATAATTTTCATATAAAGTATACACATTTAAACATTAAAGGTATTTAAATAAGTAAGTAAAATAAATATTTCGAGTTTAACTATCGATAAATATAATAATTTAATAAAAATAAAAATAATTTTATAATAATTACAATAATTTTTATAAATCAAGCATACTAAAATATATAATTTTTAGACAAAATCGATTAAAAATTTAAACCCGAAATATGTGTTAAAATACGTATTTAATAGAATAGCAATTCCAAAAAGGGTATAGGTCGGTCAAAATTGGGTGTCAACAGGATTGATTCATTATTGATGTTGTATCATGATTGTGCTAATAAAGTCTTTGTATTGATATGAAAATTCGTCATATTCTCATGATTTGTGTGAACATGTCTATTTGCATTGATTCTAAAATAATGTGATGAGATCTATTGTGATTATGATGCCGAAAGAAAATAGTTTCGGCAAGTGAGATATGTCAAAGGGAAATGGTTCTGATGGATACATGGATCTTACGAGTCTCTCATGGGTTCTGGCTTGATATTCAGCGGATGTGTATGATAGGACAAATATTTATCACTATATTTGATATTTCATCGCATTGCATTGCACATCATTAGTATCGTGAACCTTGTGATTGTTTGTGTTGGGAATTGTGCTTGGAGCTTATGAACTTTGTGTTGATGACTTGTATGTGTTTAAAGGTTGATATTCACTGCTGTATTAATTGTGAACTGTTAGGTTGGGATGATTCCGTGAAGGTTGTAGTCTTGAAGGTTCAATTGGAATGGTTGGAGTACCCATATTCTATATTGCTTTACTTCGTGTTTAGTGGTTTGCTTGCTCAGTATTGTGTTGTTTGGTACTCACTTCTTATTTCTACACTTGTGCAGGTTACAAGCCTGGATCTTCGTGATTATTCTCTCGTTCTTCGTCCGATGCTTATTGTGGAGAGTTGAGAGTTAGCTGCTTGTTTCTCGACGGAATCTCTTACTCCTTTATATGAAATTATTCTATTCTGGAAACAATAACATTGAGACTTATATTTCCTTCATTTCTATTGTAATACATTAGAGTCTTTTACACATGACAACCATATTTCAGGAGTTTATTTAAGTTGATTACGACTTCCACATTTTTTTTTGGTGTTAGACTTTTATTCTTTATTTACTTCCGCATTTATCGTATTATTTAAGTTTTAGGCTGACTTATCTTGGTGGGATAAGACGAGTGTCATCATGCCCAATTTTGGATCGTGACATCAACAATTCAACACTCAGCAGCTACTAGTTCAAATCCAAATACAATGATCTATAAAATTATTTGATGTGCTAAAAAGAATAAAATAGGGGAGAAAGAGATACAATTTTGTGTTTCAAGATGAAAATGAATGATAATTATACAAAAATACATAAAAAAAGACTTACCAATAATATATTTTTAGAAAAAAATAATATATTATATCTATTATAAAAGTTTGATTCTTCGTGCACCGAAGAATTACAATCCTACATCGAACACCAAATCAAAGAATCAAAATTTTGAAAAGAGACATCGAAATCAAACCGAAAAATTGAAGAACCAAATTAGTTTGATTCGGTCCAATTTTTTATTTTTTTGATATTTATGTCCACTCCTACTTTTAACGGTAATTATTTAAGTTAATTTATTATTTTTATATGAATGACTCTAAACTAGCTTTGAAAGTAGATCACTCTTCACCAGTGCTTTCTTTCATAGCACGAAAGAAATGAATTAGCCTCGAAGAACAGGACTATCGTTCGTAGAAAAATCAAATTGTATTAAAAGAGAAGGGGATACAAAAAAGTAATAAGAGAGGTGCACAAATCGATTAATTGTATCGATCATATTCTTGAGTTTGAAATGAAAGGAGCAATGCTTTTTAGCACGTGAGCTGATTTATTTAAAGACATGAAAGACAGTTTCGAAAGGAGAGATACGCCCATAGAGTCCACCTTGTTTTCAACCGGAAAGAACCGCTCACTACTAGTCGGACTAGTAGGGGCCTATTTGGAGACATACTGAATATCATGTCTTTCGAACCAAACACAATGCTCGTTGGGTTATGGTACATATGGTGAAAGTATTGGGGATTTTTGATAGTGTAGAATATTTTTTTTGGTGTGGTGAGTTGACATGTAATTTTGGTTAAAATATAGGAAATAAATTGAAGAGGAAAAATTTGAGCCACGTTTATAGCATTAAGACTTAAGAACATAAATAGATGAATAATATTATATTAAAGACATATCGGACCAATAGTAATACGAGAATGACCAAATGCCCTCCCCCCAATCTATATTTGGATTATCAACTACACACTTCAATTTTACATGAGTCCTATCACCCCCTTGAACTGTTTAAAACTAAAATTATCATTTCCCTAAATGTTTACTTGGCAAAGTGAGTGTATTTCACCCTCTTTGAGAGAGTGAGCACCAAAGATAATATTAAAACTTTATTTTAAGTATTTTTTCACAAATTTAAATATTTTTAATTATTCCTTTTTAACTTATTTATTTTTTTCTTCTCCATTTCTCCATAGTAATAACATAGATAAAATTTCTCTGTCATTCACCATCCCTAACCTGTCACCGCCACAACTACCATCATCAATTTTTCTCAAATTACGACATATTTGAAGCAATCATCAAATAGTAATATCAAGATAAAAGTGTTCAAATTAAAGCATGTTTTTAAGTATTTGCACTGTTTAATTCTGATCTTCTTATGATTGATTTACCCAGTAAAACAAAAGTGAAAAAATTGAGAGGAAAATCACTGAAGAAACAAGATTTGCAACAAGTTGTGAAGTTAGGGAGAAAAGATTTGAATCCCCTGCTAATAGATAAGCTAGGTGATGAGTTTCAAAAAAATCCAGATGAAAATCTTAAATAGAAAGAATTAGATGAAGAAAAAAATTATGAGAATGGTAAAGATATGAAACTAATGGGATTGGAAAGCATGAACAATTATAATATTATAGATGAAGATGATAAAGATGTCCTAGGGTGTTGGATTGCAGGGTTTGAATTAGGGAGGTGATAAAGGTGGAGGTGAATATGGTGGCGACGATTTCTCATACGAAGATGGTGAAAAGAATGAAGGCCCAGAATATTCACCCTGTGAGAAAGATTTAAAAAAATAGAAGAAGACCCCTAATGTATTCCCCAATATTTTTCCCAAATCAAGCTTTCACAAAAAATAATTAGGGCTGCAAAAAAGATTGAAGAAGAGGGAGAAAAAAAGTTTTTTCATAAAAGATTAATAGGTGAATTACACGTATCAAGCGTGTGTGTTTCACCACAAGGCAGATGATTGATTATCACATTTTAAGGGGTTATTTATTTCATTTTAAAGTAATTTAAGGGTAGTAGGACCTCCGTAAAGTATAAGTATTTAGTTGAAAATCTGAATGTATACTGAGGGGGTATTTGACTATTTCTCATAGTAAGAAAGGGCAATATTAAACCTTTTACAATAACAGAGAACAATATAAATTTTTTTCTCAATTATTTACTATGGAGCAAATTTATAAGAATTATTTTGCTAGGAAAAATAAACTAGAATTTATTCTTAATATTTAAACATGAAAGATCCTAATAACATAATTAAAATGTAACATTATCATATTGTTTTGGATAATTAACATAGTAAATAAGTGGTATGTTATCCATGCATTTGATGTTGATAAGATTTGAGAAGATAGTAAAGAATGATAAAGTAAAAGCATTTAAAACATGTTTAAGAGAGAGAATAAATTATATTTTTTTTCGTGTTTTACTCAGCTAATACTGATATATAGTCAACTAGTTAGACAATAAATAATATAAAATGAAGTAAATAACAAAAATGTTAAGTGCAGAAAGCAAGTGACACTCAACTTGTGTCACTTGAACCTCTTGAGTATCAACTTCAGAGTTGCTCTTGATGAAAATGTTAACTAAACTTGTCTTCTCGAGTTTGGATCCTTCAAGATTGATTGAGTTTCTAAAAAAATTGATCAATTCGAGCATTGAATTCTTCTTTCATTTCGATTCTACCGGTTGGTCAAAACTTAAACGTCTTCATGAGTTTTGTTGAATCGTCATCTATAGACCCGTTTACATGATTGTCACTATGGTTCTCTATTCTAGTATTGTTAGATAACTCCTCTCGTTGCATCTCTAGATTGGTACTATATTTTCTTTATTTTGTAATTTCATTATCGTGTTCTATTCACTTTCCAACATTGCATAATTTTTGAACAAATCAAATCCAGTAATCGTAATCATGTTTTGAGCATCATCATTTAGGGTAAGAGTCATTCCAAAACAATGAGACACTTGTGGCGAAGCACCCTGATCATTTGCAATTCAAGTTTCTCTAATTATTGGATCAACCTCATGATTGGTAGGATTATCCAAGAATGACATTGGTTTGCTCAATATTTTCCAATATCATCCATTATATCAATCAACACTTTAGCTTCACAAATGTAAAATTGTTAGCAAAGAATAAGTAGAATTAAAATAATATCACAATTGCTCTAGCCTTAGGTGGGCGCCAATTTGACTGTCTTAAAAAAATACAGTTGAATTTATTACGTGATTTTAAGGACACATGAATTGAATTGATCTAATTTACAATAGAATGAAGCAATGAATAATAATAGTAATATATCAAAAGTAATTAAATAAGAATATCAATAAATATAACCTGAATAACTTGAATCCAATGACGTCTTTTGATGAAGACGTCTCCTAAGTAGATTAGTACTTGAAAAACAATACAAGAATTGAGAAAAAAAGTAAATAAAAATGTTGATGTTTTGCTTATAGCGTGTAAATCAATTGTTAAATTCAAAATTAAATATCCTTCAACATGAAGGTTAGACTCCTTTTATAGGGGTGATGATTCTTGATTTAATAACCAAGAGTCATTCCCTCTTAATTTACATTAATTGAAAAAAAATGATATTAATGTTAAGGAAATAACAACCAACATTTCCTCCAGAGCAGATCTATAACGACTAATATTATTTGCTTGTCTTTCCTTCAAGTGCTGTATTTTAGTTAGGTCTTATTCTTTCAGAGTGAACATAACTATAACATATCCAACCTCCCATGTGTCTTTAATTAACCCGATAACATATCTTGTCTATTTTTATTTTATGCAATAACATTAGAGATTTTTACAAGCCCATAGACTAACAAAAAACATGTATAAACCAAATCCGCTAGTATTGATGATATTTCTATCCTTTTCTAGCTTTAACGTGAGAAAGATTATTAGGTGAGAAATTAAACCTTCATCTATATGTGAAAATTCAGCTAGCCGATCACCTAATCACTTAGACATTCCCTTTTACTAATAAAGTATAATGCTTGTAGTACTTTCTTCTTCTTATTATTCTATTGAATAATAAAAGTAGTTGTAGTCACATCATGTTATTACCACTTCTTAATCTTAATTAATTAAAGAAGAATCAACCCTGTTAAAAATTGGAAAAAAAAAGAAAATTGGGAAGTATAGATCATAGAAATACAAAATCCCAGTCTTTTGACTTTCTTCCATATATCTTCCTCCTGTCTTCTTCCCTAAAACAAAGCCCACTTTCAACTTCAACTTCTCCTTCAATCTAGCAATTCTTTTTCTCTAAATCTTGTCCTTTGTTTTTGTTTTTGTTTTTGTTCAATCCAACAGGAAAATGATGATTTGGAGAAGTAAAACCCTATTTCTTCTTGTAATTTTGGGAATTTTTTTGACCCAAGTTGAATCTCTAAGATTTGAACTGGAATCGGGTCATACAAAATGCATAGCTGAAGAAATCAAGGGTCATTCCATGACTGTTGGCAAGTATCACATCGTTAATCCAAATGAAGGTCATCCTTTGCCTGATACCCACAAAGTCACCGTCAGGGTAAATACACTTTTTTTTTTGTTTTGCGCAGATTTATATAAGCTAGGTTACAAATGGGTTTATGCTTATTTTTCAAATTAGCAACTGGGTTTACTTAATTGAAGCTTTATACGTCAATGGAAAAAAACTAGTTCTTTTTATGGTGATCGTCTGCATAGGCTGAGACGCCAAAACCCCGATTTGAAGCTGATGGGTTCTGAATTTTAGTGTTTTTTAAGTTATTGGGTTTTAAATTAATAATTTTTCAAATAAATACAGGGTTTGAAAAATGATACTAATAGTATTATTAGATTAAAGATTATAAAATAATATAAAAGATTTTAAAGTTTTTTTGTGTAGTTCTTGATATAAAAAACTTATTTTTTAGACTAGTACAAGTTTTTCACCTTTGGATGATAGATGCATTGATGGGGATATGCTAGATTTTGTAAAGCTTCGTTTGGATATTATGGTTGGACAAATATTCTGGAGTCAACTGCAAAAATCTTTAACCTAGTTAATTAAGTTCTGTTTGGTTTTTTGTTTTATGCATTTGTAATGTATCAACAGAGGAATCTGTTGATACATTTAGTCATTTGATCAATCAGTCAAGAGTCAACTATGCTTCAATCCCAAGTCAGTTGGGATCTGCCATATGAATCCTGTATTAGTTCCGCTGAATTCAGATCCATCTTATGCCAATACTGTATTATTTGTACTGACGCATTTGTTCTGATGGTTTCATATGCTCAAAGTTTGAAAATTTGTCCTTGTTCTCCGATATACCGTTGAGTATCTGAATTTCTTCTGTTTTTTTTGTGCTTTAGGTAACATCTGCACAAGGGAATAGCCATGCCCATCACTACGCGGAAAATGTTCATGAGGGGCATTTTTCTTTTGAGACTGCGGAAGGTGCAGACTATCACACTTGCTTTACTGCTGCTGATCACAAGCCTCCGGTTAAGTTGACTATTGATTTTGACTGGAAAAGTGGCGTTGCAGCTAAAGACTGGACAAATGTTGCCAAGAAAGCCTCTGTTGAGGTAAGCACTTATTTTTCTTTTAATTTGCATACCTGTGTAGCTCAATTTCATATTTATCAGGATCCGTCTATCTATTTTGTCTAGACAAGTGTTGGCAATTGACATCCGTTGGCCCCTGTATTCATGTAAAATTTAATTCTCTTGAAATGTGTCTGTGCCTCCTGGTTTTGAGAAAATTAATGACTATTTTATAGCATATAGTGCTGCATGCATTCTATAATTCGTAATGTTGAATAGACTGTTCAGTGAAAGCTTCCAAGTCTCCCTGAAATTTTAATGTTGTCTTGTTTGATAGAAGCATCTTGTTTAGTTTGATCAGTAAGGTATCAGATTTGGGGGGCTCTTTTGTGCTGTTACAAAATTTGTGATTCTTTTTACGGAAAAGGGTCAAACATTCATTTTCTTAACTGATTGCAGAATCCTAGTTAATAGACAACAATATTGGAGGAATAGAAAGGAATCAGGGTTGGGGGTTCATAATCAGGTATTCAGATTTAATTATATGGGTGAGTCGGATCAATTCATATGGGTTGGTTAATTTAATTCACATTGGATTAACACCTGGACCAATCATACACTGCCACATCCCTGAGAATACAACTACTGCTAGTGATGTTGTGAGGCAGATGGGCTATATCTATATGGTGCAGTGTCGCTAATTTTCTTCTCTGCCAACAGAAAATAGGCTTAAAATATACTCTACCAAACTGTGCAACTTAGATATCAAGAATGTGATTGACCAAAGGTATATTACTTCTCCGTCCCAATTTATGTGATGGTTTTGACTGGGCACGGAGTTTAAGACTGAAAGACTTTTGAATTTTGTGGTCTAAAACAAGCCATAGATATTGTGTGGCTATAAATCATCTCATTAAGGTTAAAATGGAGGTTTTAAGTTGAATTGTTACTAAAAATATAGAAATGTGTCGTTCTTTTGGGGAGTAATTGAAACTTTTTCACAAGAAAGAGGAAACGAGTTAAAGATCATCACCTAGAGATAATTGGTGACCTAATAATTGTTGTTTTAATAGCTGTATTCTTCCATCAAAAGAGATATACTTAGATTATACCATGTCACCTCTTTGACCATTTACTTATCAGAAAACAAAACTTGTCGCCTGTTCTAATTTCTTAATAAACTCAACTGAAGTTTCAAAGACATCATTGTCCATTGGCTGTTGCTTAATTTAGTTCATCTCAGTATGTGAAGTGTATACTTCAAAACTCAAAGTACTTTCTTGTTCTTGGAAAATTTCCAATTATTTATCTATTTTCTGATAACGATAACAAGTTTTATAAATTGAATTGACTGCACAAGTTGTGTGGTCAAGCCCAAAAGTTAGAATTACAAGATGGTTCCTAATACCTCTCTAAATGTAATCTAAAGCATCAAAAATGTTTTGTGTCTCTGCTATATGTTCTTGTTTACACCAAAAATAAAACAGGACTAGACAATTCATTTTAAACTTCTAGATGGAGCTTCCTTTATCTTCAAAGCATCTCTGATTTCTTTCTTTCCCTATTGTCCACCAGTTGCAAGCTGGGACAATCCTCCATTTCTCTTTCTGTTTGGCTAACCTGCCTTCCCTATCCTAACTGACTATAGATAGTCTCTGGCATAGCCCATCTGATGCCCCTGAGGTTGAGGAAATTTTTCCACAGTTTGTCAGCCCATTTGCAGTGTAAAAAGAGATGGTGGATTGTCTTTGCTTGCTGTCCACAAAGATAGCATCTTGAGCATAGTTGAAAAACCCTCCTAGATAGATTCTCCTATGTTAGGTCTGCCTTCTTAACCGGTAACTAAACAAAGCAAAGCAAAGCAGCATACTTTGTAAGGCATTCACTTTCCATATCAGCTTCCACGGTCAACAACCAACCTAATGGTTATTTTGATTGTCAGGAAACAGCCTCTCTACCTCCCAAGGTAGGGATAAGGTCTGCATACACATTACTCTCCCCAAACCCCACTTGTGGGATACACTGGGTATGTTGTTGTATCCTATAAGCTGACTCGCTGAGAATTTCCCTTTTTTGCCTCTTGTCCAAAGCATGTTGTCTTCTGTTGAGGAAGTCCCATTACACTGTACCAGTGAATTAAAGAAAGGAGTGATGGTTTCCAGTTCCCAATCATTCAATAATCTCCTAAAAGTAAGGTTCCACCCTTGTTCTGTCCATGGCTCTCCCACAGTAGCTCTCTGCTGTTGACACAGGTTGTAATTATTAGGAAAAAATTGTTTTAGGGGATTATGGATTATTCCTGCATCATCGTGAAAGGACACCTTCAGCCATTTCCCACTTTAAATCTTGAGTTGCTTAGGAAAGTTGGCCACAAATAGCTGATGGATTTCCAAACACTTACCCCATAAGGGGTAGGGAGTGGTTTGGTAATCCAATGGGAATCCTCATCATATTTAGTTCTGATCACCTCCTTCCATAGAGAATGTTTTTCAGAAACCATTCTCCACTGCCACTTCATTAACAAACTCTGATTCTGGGTTTTTAGATTGAAAAGACCTAGCATACCTTCCTTTTCACTCTCAAGGTCTCCCGTTTGATCAGGTGTATATTTTTTTTTTATCATAAGAAATTTCTTCTCTAGGCATCTAAGTCTCTTGATAACATTAGAGGGGACATGGAACAAGGACATCATATGTGTGGGCATGACATCTAGTAGACTAGTACATTGTTCAACAGGATCAGTCTCCCCCCTAGTTGTGACAAGTATTGGCTTTCCCAGTTTGCTAGTTTCTTTTCACACTTTTCAAGAACTCCACTCCAGATTCCTATTGATTTGCTTTCATCTTCAACGGCATACCCAAGTATACTGTAGGAAGCTCACCTATTTCGTCCGTAGGATTTCAGCCAAGTTATGTAACTAAGGCACTTCATTGACTGGATAAATATAACTCTTGCCCTAATATGTGTAGCCCAAAAACTTTTTCAAATAGAATAAAGATAACCTTTAGCATTCTGATTTGTTCCTTTTCAGTTTCACAAAAAATCAATGTGTCATCAGTATATTGGAGGTGGGAAATTTCCATACTGTCAGCAGAGCAGACTTAGGATTCACTTTGAAACCCCTGATCCATTCCTTGCTTGAAGCATACTTGAGATTATAATCCTTAGCATTTCACTCATTCTTGTAGTTGGTATTCTTTGAGTTTTAAGACCAAATATCAGGAGAAACTTAGAATTAGTATTTTCTAAAAATAAAAGACATTGTACTCCGTTTTAAAAAAAATGAAATTGTACTCCATTTGTAATGCAGTGTATAACATAGATTGGATTGTCTAAAAGAGTTTGGTGTCTTCAAGGGGGTTATTTGGTCCGTACTTTTGTCTTTAGTGCGTAGGGTAAAGTATTTTAGGAAAACAACTACAATTTGCAACTTTTGCATCAACCTTTCATCAAGCAACAACACACATGCTTTCATCTAGGAACTCTTAGCTCTTATGCATCATCCAAGAAGTACTCTAAGCATATTCCTTTCATCAAGCAACAACACACATGCTTTCATCTAGGAACTCTTAGCTCTTATGCATCATCCAAGAAGTACTCTAAGCATATTCCATTGATTAAGACTAGGCTTTCTTAAAATAACTCATTAACAGCAAATAGAAACAAAAGAAAAAGGAACATCGTTGTTCGCCTATTGATTTATTAACTAGGTACATTGTTCTTTTTCTTTTGTTTTTTTGGTTCATATGCCAAACTCCATCCCTCTAAACATCCCGCTCAAGATCCAACACCTTCTTTCAACTCTTCTCTCTTGCAGTCGCTCAAGATCCAACACCTTCTTTCAACTCTTCTCTCTTGCTGACTCGAACTTCCACCCTCTAGGTTAGATATGCAGGGCCCTCTTTGCTAAGCTATTCCTTGCGTGTCACTAGGTACCTAACTGTTTTATCATGCACAACAGGGCTATATCGTTTTGCTTAGAGTTTTATGGCTCAGTGTGCAGTTAATTCCTGATTTTTTGGTTAGCAATACCACTGCATAATGTTATCTATGTGTTTCATGTGAAGTGCCATCATTCACTAGAAGCATCCCCCTATTACTTTCTTCAACCTTTCAAAGATTCGATTATGTTGAGAACTTCATTCCATCCATCTTGTCCCGAACAACTACAAATGTAAACTCAATTGAAGTTGTACACGTGATCATCTCTTAAAGCTTGTTTTGTCAGTTTTCTTGCCTTTAGTTACGTTAATCCTCTATTATCTAAAAATTGCTGGCAGAATTGTAATTAGTCATATTTCAAAATTTGTGTCGAGGTACATCAATCTTGTTACATGTAACTCTTGATGATTGCATTTTCTGAAGTTGTTAGACATACGTAATGATTTTTCATCTCTGCTCTTACTAGGCAATGGAATCAGAACTAAAGCATATGCTTGAGATTGTTCAAGGTGTCCACGATGAAATGTTTTATCTCCGAGAAAGGTGTGTTTAATCTTACCTGATTGTTATGTATCCAAAACTCATGAATCAACACTAAATAATTAACGAGTCGATATGTTGACGTGCCACAGAGAAGAAGAAATGCAGGAACTGAACAGAGATACCAGCTATAAATTGGCTTGGATGACTGGTCTGTCAATTCTTATATGCTTGTCTGTGGCAGGTTTGCAAGTGTGGCACTTGAAGACTTTCTTTGAAAAGAAGAAGCTTATATAAATTATATTCTGATTTCAATGTTGACAGTTTCTGCTGTACAATTTTTTTTGGCATACACAACTTAGTCGAAAATTGACTCAAATGTGTAATATTTTTAGACTATTTATATGTCAATGAAAACCCTATAGTTTGATTACTAGTGGCCCTCTCTCCCAACCATCAGAAATAAAGTTCACTGTTTTTTGGTCTTATCAACACAATCCCTGCATTACTATTATTGGATGGTTGGTATTTTGTTCTAAAAATTACTTTCTGTTTCAAAATAGGTGGTGTTTTAAGTTTGGGCATACCCCTTACGAAAACTACACTCCTAAAGAGTCCTAGAGAGTACTCCTTCCAATTCATATTACTTGGCCTCTGTTGTTTGACACATTAATTAAGAAAACTTTAATTAGAGTTGTTTGGCCCCTATTACTTTCTTCAACCTTTTGGGTTGCGTATATCCTTACTGTCAATATTTTGGAATATATATACCCTTAGAATAGATGGAGGGACACGTGTCATAATCTTAACCCATCCATAACCCTGTTAAACACCCTCTGGTGCAAATCTCCCACAAATGATTTTTTTTTCTTCCAGCAATTCTTCTTCGGTGCTAGCATAGCCGTCGTGCAGCTCGTCAGCACAAACAACTCGTAGGCTGCTTCATTCTCTAGTTTTTGCTCAATCATGTGGGTTTGTTTCTGTGTCCCTACAGGGATGAAAAGCTGCATATGCTATACCAAAAATTATGGAAAGTTAGAAGTTATTTTCTGATGGATTGAGTGTGTGGAAGAGATTGGTCTTGGTGGTTGCTTTATAGGTGGAATTGAATTAAGGGATTTGAGTTTCGTCATGTTTTTCCAATTTGATACATTCAAAATCAATTTTTTTTTATGTGATTTCAGTCAAATAACCGAAAAATTCTACAAAGGATTTTTGTTGAAGAAGATGAAGAATAAGAAATTGTCCAAAGGATTTTTGAAAAAAATTGCATACATATTAGAACTACATCTTGCAATTTTTATGTGTAAATGTAGATGGTTTATTCGATTTTACTATTGTTTACCGTCTTCTTGGTTTTAAAAGTAGATGATCTATATTTTTTAGATTAAAAATTTACGTTTTGTGAGTGATCAATTTATTAAGATGACAATTATTTACCCTCAAATAATTCAAGTGAGAAAATAACAAACATGACAACAAAATTATTCTTCTCCTAGCTAGTTAAAAAGCCATAAAAAATTAATATTGTCCGACAATCATCTACCTTGACCCAATACATGAAATAGAAAATTCTATAATAATTCAAGGATATAATTGAAAAGAATTTTTTTGTAGAGTTTTAATCCAAACAGAAGATGAGGTGGGAAACAATGAACCAAACTCTTGATAAAAAATAAACCCTACACTATGCATCCCTGCATTACTAATTCCGACGTTACTAATCCATGCGTTATTAATCTATGTACCAGACAACCCCTAAAAGGAAAAATGGAAAAAGAAACTCCATCATTATTTAAAGGGAAAATGGATGAATATACCCTCGAACTATCGAAAATGATACATGAATACCCTCCATTATACTATTTAGACACTAGTGTCCCTGCCGTCCAAAAGTAGATCCTTTGTGTCCTTCACTCTAACGGTTGGATACGTGTCTTCATCCTATGCATCTACCTAGAATATTCACTAAATTTAAACCCACAAAGAAAACTACCCGAAATTAAAAAGATCCGCCCTAATAACCCCCTAACCCGCCCGTTACCAACATCTAATAATATACCCAAACAAACCAAAATACCCCAAATTCTCTCTACTCACTCGCGACAGACAAACCCTAGCTCGTCGGTGTTCTTCGTTGATTGTTCTTCGATCTTTGTTTCCGCTAACAGATTCAACCTCCGACCATAGGTATCACTTCTTCTATGTCAACTGACATTTTCTTGTATTGTCTATGTTAGATTCTTGATATTTGTCATTAGTAGCGTGTAAGGACGCTGGTGTTGAGTTTCGATTTTCACTGATATATATAATATTTTTCTAGAATCTGCATTTTATAGTGATTTGTAGGGGTTTATTCACGTTAATTTTTTGAAAAAGATTTTTTCTCTTTTTCTAGGGTTTTACTTTAGTGTCGTTTTTAAAAAATTGTTAGGGGTTTGTGCACCTTTATGTTAAAGAAATGTTCTTTTTGTTTGTCTTCATACTCTGTTTCAGATTTATTGCTTGTTTATTGTCGTTTCCGAGATTTATTGATTTTTTATCTTCTTCTTTTATCAAACTTGTCTATTCATCGATTTGTTTATCTTCTTATTTTGTCTATTGTCTTCTTTATTTATTGATTTCTTTATCTTCTTGTTTTGTCCATTTGTTGCTTGTTTATCTACCTGTTAGGGTTCCCTATTATTTATTGACATCCTGTAAAGTTAGGTAGGTCTATAAGAACCATAAACGTTGATATTATATAGTTGATATTCTTGTTAGGATTTTGCCCTAATTTTCTTATCATATTTTAAGTTTTATTTTTTTCCTTAAAGGAAAGTCAAAGTATTACCATAAATGCTTGAACTTTTTCTGAAAGGAAAATATAATTCTCTTTCATATTTGGTTATTCTTTCCTTAGAAGAAAAAATTGGAGATCTATAAATTGAAGATCCCTATTTTTATAGCATAACACAATAACATCCACAATGTAGACATTTAAGAGATTTGTTTATAGGGAGATTTATTATCTCAATAGTTTTAATATTTTTCTTTTATATTAGTTTTCATATAATAATACTATATTTTTAGTATAAGTTTTTTTCATCTAATTTATCACCATCTTGTTTTTAATTGTAAGCTTCCGCATGACGCCCTGATTACTTTCGAATCCAACAAGTGGTATCAGAGCACATGATTCAATGATTCAATGGAAAGAAGTTGAAGACTGGTTCAAGTGGTTTCAAATCAATTTGCAACAAATTTGATGATAAAGACGATTTTTGTCCAGCTACATGTGGAGAAGAGATTTAAATCATATTTTCAACATTCATGTTGCTGCATCTTTGAAAAATAAAAATAAAATATTTTAATATCATTTTTAACCCATATATTTTAAACTTTATTTTTAACCATGACAAACAATAGTAATGAAGATTATCATGCTTGTGAAGAAGACAAATCAAATTTTGTTAAGAAAATTCAGCCAAAAGGGGAGATTTGTTAGGGTTTTCCCCTGATTTTCTTACCACATTTTAAGTTTTATTTTATCCTTAAAGGAAAGTCAAAGTACTACCATAAATGTTTGAACTTTTCTTGAAAGGAAATAAAAATCTCTTCCATATTTGGTTATTCTTTCCTTAAAAGAAAAATTTGGAAATCTATAAATTGAGAAACCCTATTCTCATAGCATAATACAATAATATCCACAATGTCGACATTTGAGAGTTTTGCTTATGGGGTGTTTTCTCACTAGTTTTAATATTTTTCTTTTCTATTAGTTTTCATATAATAATATATTATGTTTTTAGTATATTTTGTTATCTAATTTATCATCATCTTGATTTGCAACATGAACTGATTTGATTCCTTTATAACACACGAATAAATCTACAAGAATAAGCATAGAAATATAAACCTACAACAACTAAGAACAATGACAACTCTATCAGGTCCCTTGTTGTTCTTGAGGAGAACATGTAACACTCCGGAACTAGTAGGCTAAGCTAGAGCTTGATGTTAAGGTTAGAGCCTTGAAAGTACCCTCCCGTACCTTAAAATTCCTATGTTCGTGTTAGAACGTCAAGGCCTAAACCCCAAGGACCAACCATGGGTCCTTGAGACAAAGACCTAAAAGGCTGTCAGGCAGTGACCCACGGAGGGCATCCACGCCTCGTGGGTCAACCCACGCCCCGTAGGGGGCAGCGTGGGTGAGGCCTCCTTGGAATTTGCCTAAGGCAGTAGCCACGGGCAGGACCCACGCCTCGTGGATGGGTCCACGCCACGTGGATTGCATCCGTAGGTCAAGCCCCTCATTTCAAGCCCCAGAACCCTGACCCACGCTTCACCAGCACAGGTCGTGGGTCCAACCACGGTCCGTAGGTGAGGGGGTCGTGGGTCACACCTGGAAGGTAGTTTTGGGAGTTAGTTGAGGGGTAGTTTAGGATTTTCCATTTTAATTAACTATTAAGTGATGTCGTTTTTTATTATTTAAGACTAACTATATAAGTGTTTTAAACCCCTAAACTAAGTCATCTAAATAATAACTACCAACTTCCCAAATCAAAACTCATCTTCCCCAAAATCTTCTCTCTAGAACTCCAAGGAAGAAGAAGAAGAAGAAGAAGAAGAAGAAAATCAAGCTAGGGTTTGAAGTAGAGGCCTTTTTCGAATCTATTTAGTGTGGATTCTTCATTGAGGAATGGTAGCTTTTCATCTATGGGTAGCCTCCACCCATAGAGTCCCTTTGAAACTCAATTTCACAACTTGAATTTCCCCTAAAAACCTAGGGTTTCACTTCAAGTCATGGGTTCTTTTCAAAAACGTTTTCAATGATTGATTTATGTTGGATTATGATTGAATTGATGATTTATTGTTGATTTATGATGAAATACCCCCCATGAACCCATGAATTCCCCATATTACTAAATTGTGATCCCATGATGTGGGTTGATTGATTATAGAAGCATGTGAAGAGATTATGCTTAGAATGATTGAGTTAATTTTATCATGTTATTATCCATATCTAATGTAAAAATTCTAGATGTTTGGGTTGAATGTGATTCATGGCCCTTGAAGGACAAATTATGAGAATTGTACATGATTATGAGATTTATGCATGTGCTTCAAGCTTCACTTTGAGAGTGAAGATCCTATGACTATGGTGTAATTGTGGTATTGTTGAAAGGTCATTCTCCCCTATACCCCTACACATGACTATGTATGAAATGTTTATGACTATGATAATCTTGTTGTGTTGATTGAAAGGCTATTCTCATGAACACACTATGAACATGATGTGAAAGATTTACTCACATAATAATGATTCTAAGGTTGAAAGTCTATTCTCACATATTGAATCTATGAGCTATCATGATATCCTGTTGGATTGAATGTTAGGGCATTCTTCCATAAGTATGAACTTAAGTTAAGACTTAACATGAACTTAATGGGAATTATGCTTAGCACCGAGTGGATATGAATATGAGATGAAAGCTTTTACGTCAGTTAGTCCGGCTTTTCAAATGGGTTCCTTATACGTCAGTTAGTCCGGGTTCCCAAAACAGTTATCTCATGAGATGGAAACCTTCTACCTCATAAGTCCGGGTTTCTAGAAACAATCTATATATCCCGTAACTATGTGCCCACATAGGTCTTTAGCTAGTGGATCCACCTAAGCTAACAAACTCTAGCTCTACCTTAGGCAAGTAGGACACCTCTTTCGATGTGGGGGCATGACACCGGATTCCATGTAGCTCACGTGGTCTATGTCGGTTAAGGCGATTTCCCTACATGACTAAATATGAACTATGACAAGAACATGAACATGAACTACGACTTATGGCTTCTCAAGAAGTTCTACTTAGTGTGAGTGGGGGTATGAGACTTCAATCATGCATTGCACAAGTAGACTTTGAGAGTGGTTGTGGTATGGTTCTCTTATGCTATGAAGATATATGAATTATGCATGCTTGATATGGATTGTTGCTATGAGTGACTTCCTTGATATGAGTTTATGAACATGAATGTTTCATTGTCTATGAGTATTGGCTATGATGAGGTCAAAAGCATGATATGTATGATTAGGGTGGCCTAAAAGTGGTACTTAGTATTAGATAGGATTATGGGATCTTATCTATCCATTGCACAAGTATAGCTTAGGGGAACTTATGAGATGGTTTGACTTGTGTTTTTACGCTAATGCTCATGATGATTCTTAGTGCATGATTTCAAATAAAATATCCCTTTTTGGCATGTTTCAAGGATTTTATGCATGTCTATCATACTTAGTGCATTTTTATACTAACCCATATTTTCTATATTTTTCTATAAGTGTAGGACCCGGTTGTTGAGGTGTGCTTCCTTCTTGGTCAAAGCTTGGATCGACTATTCTCCAAGATTTTGGTGAGTCCTCATGGTTCGAGGACGGAAGATGTTTCTTTCTAGTTTCTTTCTCACATTCTATTTTTGAGACTATGTTTTAAAAGGGTTGTGACCCTATTTGATACTTCGATTGTATTAGATGACTACTTGAGACAATGTCTAGACTTCCATTTGCTTTTATTTAAGACTTCGATTGTAAAGAAAAGTTTTAAATTTTGCATCATTTCTATTTATCTTATGTCATGATATGCTAAGGGCTTGTATGAAACCCCTTCGGGGTTGAGTACACCGTGTTACATCTAGGGGGTACCCCTGGGTCGTGACAAACTTGGTAATCAGAGCACAAGGTTCAGAATGATTCTAGGATGATATTTCATAAGCCACGTCTAGTGGAGTCTTGTTCATGAGTGTGAAGTGCGCCACATTTATGAATGAGAGGCTATAAGATGTTTAGGAAATTCCACTTCTTTCATTACTCTTGAGTCGTGCGATAGAGTTTAATTTTATAAGGTCTTTCTTCTAATCCTTCTCTTGTGTATCTTCAGGATATGAATACACGAAGGGCTAACGCTAGAAGGGTGGATGAAGAGAATGTGGATCAAGGAGTTCCTACTCAAGATCCTCAAGCTCCTCAAACCCCGAATGATCCGGCGGCGATGACAAATGTGGAAATTAGGTCGGCTCTCCAAATATTGACTCAAGCCATGACAACTCAAGCTCAAGCCATGACGGCCCAAGCTAATAGGGATGTTGTTGTTCCGGCTAATCCCAATATAAATACGGCCTCTTCAAGGATTCAGGATTTTGCTAGAATGAATCCTCCCGAATTTCATGGCTCCAAAGGGGGAGAAGATCCTCATGAATTTATGCAAGAGGTTTTCAAGATACTTGACATTATGGGGGTGACTTCGGTAGAGAAAGCGGAACTATCCGCTTACCAATTGAAGAGTGTTGCTCAAGTTTGGTATACTCAATGGAAGAACAATTGGCCGGTAGGAGCGGGTCCCATAAATTGGGAAGTGTTCAAATCGGCATTTCTTGATAGATACTTTCCCCGAGAGTTGAGGGAGGCTAAGGTTGAAGAGTTCATCAATCTTCGTCAAGGAAGTATGAGCGTGAAAGAGTATTTCCTAAAGTTCACTCAATTGTCCAAGTATGCCCCATCTTTTATGTCGAATCCGAGGGATGCGATGAGTAGGTTTTTGACGGGTGTGTCCGACTTAATTGAAGAAGAATGTCGTGCGGCAATGCTCCGTGATAATATGGATATCTCACATCTAATGGTTTATTCTCAACAAGTTGAGGAGTCAATACTTGGGAAAAAGAATAGAGAGGCAAAAAGAGCAAGGACCGATGATAGAAATTTTTCCAAGGGTAAGTCAGAGGGTCAAGGGAGACCAAGGTTCAAGCAAAGGTTCTCCAACCGAGGCTCCTCTAGTGCTCCAAGGGTCAACAAAGTTAGGGTGCTTAACCCTAAGCCTCGAGGAGGCAATAGTGGTGGATCTTCTATGGCTAGGCCTACTTGTACTAAGTGCGGTAAGAAACATGATGGCAAGTGCCTAGTTGGCACGGATGGTTGCCATAGTTGTGGGAAAAGTGGTCATATGATGAGGGATTATCCCATGCTTAAAGTTCAAGGAAGAGAGGGCAAGCAAGTTCCTCCTAGCGGTTCAAATTTCGATGCTTCCAAGAAAAACCATTTTTATGCTCTTCAAACCCGAAGTGACCAAAAGAGCTCCCCGAATATGGTTACCGGTATGTTAAAAGTTTTTTCTTATTGATGTGTATGCTTTATTGGATCCTGGTGTGCCTTATGTGGCAATGAGGTTTGATGTTCCTCTGGAAGAGTTATTAGAGCCTTTTTCGGTTTCTACACCGGTTGGTGATTCTGTGGTGGCTAAGAGGGTTTATAAGAGATGTCTCATTTCCTTGTCCCATAGAGTTACTCTTGTTGACATGGTAGAACTCGACATGTTAGATTTTGATGTGATTCTTGGTATGGATTGGTTACATGCATGTTATGCCTCTATTGATTGTAGAACTCGGGTGGTTAAATTTCAATTTCCGAATGAGCCTATTTTAGATTGGATGGGGGGAAATTCTATGCCTAGAAGTCAATTTGTTTCTTGTCTTAAAGCTAGAAAGATAATCTCCAAAGGGTGAATTTACCATCTTGTTAGGGTGAAGGATGTTGAATCTGAAACCCCTCATCTAGAGTCAGTTCTGGTAGTGAATGAATTTCCGAAAGTTTGTCCTGATGATTTGCCCTGTATCCCTCCCGAGCGGGAAATAGACTTTGGTATTGACCTTGTTTCGGATACACAACCTATCTCTATTCCTCCTTATAGAATGGCTCTGGCGGAGTTAAAGGAGTTGAAAGAGCAACTAAAGAAATTGCTAGACAAGGGTTTTATTCAACCGAATATCTCTCTATGGGGTGCTCCGGTGTTGTTTGTTAGAAACAAAGATGGGTCTCTTAAAATGTGTATAGATTATCGCCAATTGAACAAAGTGACCATTAAAAACAAGTATCCTCTTCCGAGAATTGATGACTTGTTTGACCAACTTCAAGGGGATGATTATTTCTCCAAGATTGATCTTCGTTCGGGTTACCACCAATTGAGGGTGAGAGGGGTTGATATTCCCAAGACGGCTTTTCGAACAAGATATGGTCACTATGAGTTCCTAGTAATCTCCTTTGGTTTGACTAACGCTCCGGTGGAGTTCATGGACTTAATGAATAGGGTATTCCGACAATATCTTGATATATTTGTGATAGTGTTCATTGATGACATTTTGATCTATTCAAGGAGTAAGGATGAGCATGTTGACCATTTGAGGGTTGTATTGCAAGTTCTTAAGGACCATCAACTTTTCGCGAAGTTTAGCAAGTGCGAGTTTTGGTTAAGGTCTGTAGCATTCCTTGGTCACATCGTGTCAAGCAAGGGTATTGAGGTAGATCCTAAGAAGACGGATGCCATCAAGAGTTGGCCTAGACCTCTTACTCCCTCCGACATTAGAAGTTTTATGGGTTTGGCCGGTTATTATAGAAGGTTTGTTGAGGGGTTCTCATCCATTGCTTCTCCTTTGACAACTTTGACTCAAAAGAAGGCTAAGTTTGTGTGGTTGGAAAATTGTGAGAAAAGTTTCCAAGAATTGAAAGATAGACTTACTTCCGCTCTGGTATTGACGTTGCCGGAGGGTATGGATGGTTTTGTGGTGTATTGTGATGCCTCTAGAGTTGGGTTGGGATGTGTGCTTATGCAAAGTGGTAAAGTGATTGCCTATGCTTCAAGGCAACTAAAAGTTCATGAGAAGAACTATCCGACCCATGATCTCGAATTAGCGGCGGTTGTGTTTGCCTTAAAAATATGGAGGCATTATCTATATGGGGTACATATGGATGTTTTCACCGATCACAAGAGTCTTCAATATGTTTTTAGTCAAAAAAAACTTGAACCTTCGGCATAGAAGGTGGTTAGAGTTATTGAAGGACTATGACATGAGTGTCATTTACCACCCCGGCAAAGCTAATGTGGTGGCAGATGCTCTTAGTAGGTTGTCCATGGGTAGTGTGGCTCATGTAGAGGATGAAAAGAAGGAATTGGTTCGTGATGTGCATAGGTTGGCCCGGCTAGGTATTTAACTAGTGGATTCCACCAAGGGTGGTGTCATGATCCACAATGGTTCTGAATCATCCTTTGTGATGGATGTGAAGGCAAAGCAAGACCTTGACCTTATATTAGTTGAGTTGAAAGAGTCGGTACTCCGGAAGTCCGTAGAGGCTTTCCCCCAATGAGGAGATAGGGTGCTTAAGTACCAAAGTCGATTATGTGTTCCGGATGTTGATGGCTTGAGAGACTAAATTTTAGAAGAAGCTCATGGTTCTCGGTATTCTATTCATCCGGGAGCCACCAAGATGTACCGTGATCTACGGGAAGTCTATTGGTGTAATGGTATGAAGAGAGATGTTGCGGGATTTGTAGCCAAATGTCCGAATTGTCAACAAGTTAAGGCTGAGCACCGAAGGCCGGGAGGTTTGTCCAAAGATATAGACATTTCCATTTGGAAGTGGGAAGATGTGAATATGGACTTTATTGTGGGTTTGCCTCGTACCCGAAGGCAACATGATTCTATTTGGGTCATCATAGATCGAATGACAAAATCAGCCCACTTCATTCCTGTCAAGGTTTCGTTTACGGTGGAAGACTATGGCAAGTTGTATATCAAAGAGATAGTGAAGTTGCATGGGGTTCCTTTATCTATTATTTCGGATCGGGGTACTCAATTTACTTCGCATTTTTGGAAGTCATTCCAAAAAGGGCTTGGTACTAAGGTTAAGCTTAGCACGGCTTTTCATCCCCAAATCGATGGGCAAGCGGAGCGCACCATCCAAACACTAGAAGATATGTTGAGGGCATGTGTTATAGACTTCAAGGGTAATTGGGATGACCATTTGCCATTAATAGAGTTTGCCTACAATAATAGTTACCACTCAAGTATCGCCATGGCTCCTTTTGAAGCCTTGTATGGTAGGAGATGTAGGTCTCCGGTTGGTTGGTTTGAAGTAGGAGAAATTACTTTAATTGGTCCCGAATTAGTTTATGAGGCCATTGAGAAAGTCCAACTCATTAGAGTGAGGTTGAGAACGGCCCTAAGTCGGCAAAAGTCTTATGCCGATGTTAGAAGAGGGATCTAGAATTTGAAGTTCATAATTGGGTCTATTTGAAAATCTCACCTATGAAAGGTTTGATGAGGTTTGGCAAGAAAGGGAAACTTAGTCCCCGGTATGTGGGCCCATATCAAATTTTGAAGTGTATTGGGAAAGTTGCCTATGAGTTAGACTTGCCAAATGAATTGGCTCCGCTTCATTCGGTATTTCATGTTTCCATGCTTAAGAAGTGTATTGGAGATCCGGTATCCATTATGCCCTTAGAATGGTTGGGGGTTGATGGGAGTCTTTCATATGAAGAGATTCCGGTGGAAATCTTAGACCGGCAAGTTAAAAGGTTGAGAAACAAGGAACTAGCCTCCGTAAAGGTTTTATGGAGGAATCATCTAGTTGAGGGTGCTACTTGGGAGGCCGAGGCCGATATGGAGTCTCGTTATCCTCATCTTTTTCCTCCTACTCCTATCCAAGCTTGAGATAAGTAGTTCCTCTAAAGTTTGGTGTTTTGGGAGTCATGTGTGCTATATGAGTTCTATATGATTTTATTATGATATGCATGTTCTTGAGAGAATTCATGTTTAAATATAAAATGAGTTTTCATGATTTATGTGTCCCTCATGTTGTTGTGCATTTTAGTATGATGTTGCATATTTGACTTCATGAGATGAGATGATGAACATGCTTTATTATGCTTTTGATGAAATGGCATATTGGCTCCATAATGTTGTGTTGAGCATGCTTTTGTTGGAGAAGGTAGTTCCTCCTATGAACATGAGAAATTTTGAATTTCATGCATAATGGGTTGGTAGATGTAGTTCCTACTTCCTTGTGTTGCATTGATTGTGATTGAGATGGATTGAAGTTTCCTCAATTGAGTGGTGCATTACTTTTTATATTTCACACATGATGGGCTGCTAGTCTTGAGTCTTTAATTCTGTAGGGTGTCTAGATCGTCATTCGAGGATGAATGTTCCCAAGGGGGAGATAATGTAACACTCCGGAACTAGTAGGCTAAGCTAGAGCTTGACGTTAGGGTTAGAGCCTTGAAAGTACCCTCCCGTACCTTAAAATTCTTGTGTTTGCGTTAGAACGTCAAGGCCTAAACCCAAAGGACCAACCATGGGTCCTTGAGACAAAGACCTAAAAGGCTGTCAGATAGTGACCCACGGAGGGAATCCACGCCTCGTGGGTCAACCCACGCCCCGTAGGGGGCAACGTAGCTGAGGCCTCCTTGGAATCTGCTCAAGGCAGTAGCCACGGGCAGGAACCACGCCTCGTGGATGGGTCCACACAACGTGGCTTGCATCCGTAGGTCAAGCCCCCTATTTCAAGCCACAGAAACCCGACCCACGCTTCACCAGCACGGGCCATGGGTCCAACCACGGTCCGTAGGTGAGGGGATCGTGGGTCACACCTAGAAGGTAGTTTTGGGAGTTAGTTGAGGGGTAGTTTAGAGTTTTCCATTTTAATTAACTATTAAGTGACGTCGTTTTGTATTATTTTAGACTAACTACATAAGTGTTTTAATCCCCTAAAGTAAGTCATCTAAATCATAACTACCAACTTCTCAAATCAAAACCCATCTTCCCCAAAATCTTCTCTCTAGAACTCCAAGGAAGAAGAAGAAGAAAATCAAGCTAGGGTTTGAAGTAGAGGCCTTTTCCAATCCATTTCGTGGGGATTCTTCACTGAGGTGTGGTAGCTTTTCATCTATGGGTAGCCTCCACCCATAGAGTCCCTTCAAAACTCAATTTCACAACTTGAATTTCCCCCAAAAAGCTAGGGTTTCACTACAAGTCCTGGGTTCTTTTCAAAAATATTTTCAATGATTGATTTATGTTGGATTATGATTGAATTGATGATTTATTTTTGATTTATGATGACATCCCCCCATGAACCCATGAATTCCCCATATTACTAAATTGTGATCTCATGATGTGGGTTGATTGATTATAGAAGCATGTGAAGAGATTATGCTTAGAATGATTGAGTTAACTGTATCATGTTATTATCCATATCTAATTTAGAAATTCTAGATGTTTGGGTTGAATGTGATTCATGGCCCTTGAAGGGCAAATTATGAGAATTATGCATGTGCTTCAAGCTTCACTTTGAGAGTGAAGATCCTATGACTATGGTGTAATTGTGGTATTGTTGAAAGGTCATTCTCCCCTATACCCCTACACATGACTATGTATGAAATATTTATGACTATGATAATCTTGTTGTGTTGATTGAAAGGCTATTCTCATGAACACACTATGAACATGATGTGAAAGGTTTACTCATATAATAATGATTTTAAGATTGAAAGGCTATTCTCACCTATTGAATCTATGAGCTATCATGATATCATGTTGGATTGAATGCTAGGGCATTCTTCCATAAGTATGAACTTAAGTTAAGACTTAACATGAACTTAATGGGAATTATGCTTAGCACCGAGTGGATATGAATATGAGATGAAAGCTTTTACGTTAGTTAGTCCGACTTTTCAAATGGGTTCCTTATACGTTAGTTAGTTCGGGTTCCCAAAACAGTTATCTCATGAGATGGAAACCTTCTACCTCAGAAGTCCGGGTTTCTAGAAGCAATCTCCCTATCCCGTAACTATGTGCCCACATAGGTCTTTAGCTAGTGGATCCACCTAAGCTGACAAACTCTAGTTCTACCTTAGGCAAATTGGACACCTCTTTCGGTGTGGGGGCATGACACCGAATTTCATGTAGCTTACATGGTCTATGTCGGTTAAGGCCATTTCCCTACATGACTGAATATGAACTATGAAAAGAACATGAACATGAACTACGACTTATGGCTTCTCAAGAAGTTCTACTTAGTGTGAGTGGGAGTATGGGACTTCATCCATGCATTGCACAAGTAGACTTTGAGAGTGGTTGTGGTGTGGTTCTCTTATGCTATGAAGATATATGAATTATGCATGCTTGATGTGGATTGTTGTTATGAGTGACTTCCTTGATATGAGTATATGAACATGAATGTTTCCTTGTCTATGAGTATTGGCTATGATGAGGTCAAAAGCATGATATGTATGATTAGGGTGGCCTAAAAGTGGTACTTAGTATTAGATAGGATTATGAGATCTTATCTATGCATTGCACAAGTATAGCTTAGGGTTACTTATGAAATAGTTTGACTTGTGTTTTTACACTAATGCTCATGATGATTCTTAGTGCATGATTTCAAATAAAATGTCCCTTTTTGGCATGTTTCAAGAATTTTATGCATGGCTATCATACTTAGTGCATTTTTGTACTAACCCATATTTTCTACATTTTTCTATAAGTGTAGGACCCGGTTGTTGAGGTGCGTTTCCTTCTTGGTCAAAGCTAGGATCGAATATTCTCCACGCTTTTGGTGAGTCCTCATGGTTCGAGGACGGAAGATGTTTCTTTCTAGTTTCTTTCTCACATTCTATTTTTGAGACTATGTTGTAAAAGGGTTGTGACCCTATTTGATACTTCGATTGTATTAGATGGCTACTTGAGACAATGTCTAGACTTCCATTTGCTTTTATGAAAGACTTCGATTGTAAAGAAAAGTTTTAAATTCCGCATCATTTCTATTTACCTTATGTCATGATATTATAAGGGCTTGTATGAAACCCCTTCGGGGTTGAGTACGCTGTGTTACATCTAGGGGGTACCCCTGGGTCGTGACAGAATATTTCCAGAGAGAATGACTTTTTCTCTTTCCAAATTTCCAGGATTGCAAAAACTAGGTTATGTCCATTTGATATGAAACTTATATATGATGGACAAAAAACCCTAAAAGCAATGCTATTGGCTGACGACCCTGCCACTCTGCACCAGACGCGCACCACCTCCTACAGATGGCGGGGTGTGCAGAGTACTTTTTCCTGCTGTCCTTTTCTCATACAAGAGCACCATTCTCACATGGGATCAGGTCCCCTATCAGATCCCATGGTTTGTCAAATCATCAAAGCTACATATTAACACGAACATACCGAATCAAATTGATATGGTAATAGTATAATGTTTTAAAAATCGAATACTGAAATTACGATATTAAAATTTTCAAATACCGTACCATACCATGTCCACCCCTACTTGAAATCTTAAGGGCATTTATGATAGGTATTATTTATCTTTCATTTCCTTACTTCTTATTTCTCTAACTTTTTCTTCACGTGCTTTCATGTAATAATAATAATAATGATAATAATAATAATAATAATAATAATAATAATAATAATAATAATAATATATATATATATATATATATATATATATTATTCACTAAACAATAAAATTATTTATGAAGTTTATTCCTAATTCATCGTTTAATTGTTTGTAGCTAATAAATTATATTAATAATTTGTCGCTAAATAAAATTACCAATGAATTTTATTGTTTAGCCGCATAATTTATCGGTGACTATTTTTTATTACATGTTTTAGGGTACATAATTAATTATATGATTCTTATTTAGGTATATACATGTATATACCTTCTTATTTAGGTATATACATGTATATACCGTACACCTCTTCTTGGATCCTCCTCTGAATATATTTATAAGATTATGACTCTGTATTTTTTATACTAGATATTAGAGTTTTGATTATTACCAAACATATAAATACACATATTTATCGAACATAAACATTTAATTTTTATTCTTAAAATTTTGCTATTTAGTTATATTTACGCAATCAAATATTACACTTATAATTTCACCATTTTGACAAATAAACATATATTTATAATTACTATATATTATGTAATTTGTAATTACACTAAATTCAATATGACAAGTAACTTTCCAAACTATATATATGTACTATTACAAAAAAAAAATTCACCCCATTCTCCTCTCTAGTTGTGTCACAATTAATTATGACTCGTACATTATCTCTCTTACACACACAACTTACAATATAAGTATAGACCAGTTTGGCTATTTCTTCTCACTTTTCTTAGTTTCCTTTCTCATATATATACATAATATATTCTCTCTTTGGAAACATTTTGTCTTCAATAAGTTATCACTTCTATCAATCAAGGTAATTCTATCATTCTTTCTTAGATTGAAGTTGAAGTTTTATGTATTATTACTATGTATGTCTTTGGAGGAGATAGGTAAGGGAGGCAGATCTAAAAATTAAGCTTTGGTTATAGATTTTAAAACATTAAATATTTGTTTAGCCATGATATTATTGGACTATATTTTGAAATTATGATATTCAAATATTTTCAAGTTCTAATCAGTTTCTTTTGGGTTTTGTGAGTGAAAAACTTCAAAAAAATAATCAAGTAAATTGTCTGTCCAAATACTGCTTCGAATTCTAAAAACCACAATTTCAAACGCTTAATTTTTCAATTTTTAAGTTTCAACTTCAAAATTTATGATCAAAGTTTAATTTGTTCATGGTAATTTTAAGAAATTATGAGTTCGGAATTTAATAGTTTCTTGAAATTCTCATATATTTATCTATGATATCAAGAAAGAGAAGTAATGAATTCAGATGCCCCTTAGTAAATTGTGATCGGCATCCACCCCTAGTAGGTCGGTGTGTATGTATATATCTTGGTTTAATTGTTTTATTGATCCTCCCTTCGTTACTTTTTACTTTGTTACATTTTATTTTTGAGAGTTAAACTGTATGAATTTGTATCAACATTTTCAGATGTATTTTTTCATTATATTCATATGAGAAGGAGTGTAATTCAATTTAGCTTCGAAAATTAGTCAAATTGATTCTGGTAAGGTGAAATTGTATATTATTAGTAATTGTGTTGTGTTTACTAATAAATGTAGGGAGATATAGCCAAATTGTTGAAACACATGCTATGAAATACAAGGAGATCAAGCATCCAAATCTTGACTTGAAACTAAACATATCATCATCACCTAGGGTTACATCTCAAACTAGAGCACAACCTTTAATGGAAAGAATATCATCACCTACAAGCTCCTGTGTGTCTCGGGAACCGAGCCCCAACGACAAAGAGTTCTCAGAGAAGACTATGATGCTTCTAGGTTGTCCTGGATGCTTAATGTATGTCATCATATCAGAAGAGAATCCAAAATGTCCCAAATGCAAGAGCAGTGTCTTGCTTGATTTTTTCAAGGAGGAAAGGATCAAGAATTCAAAGACTTGATGTGATCATCATGATCTTCTTTTGTATGGTGAGCTATGTTGTTCGAATTCTTTAAAAATTATGTTGTGGTTCAGATGTTTCATAAATAATGCATTTAGAGAATTCAGTACGAATGTTGTGGCAACAGTTTTGGAGAGTCCGACAAGTGAGTGATGGGAATGAGGAGTATGGGATGCTATTTTTTTGCTAATGTAGGTTTTTTTTTTTAATGTTTGGGACAGTTGTTGAGGTACTACTGGTCATGTTTTGTTTTATAATGGTTTGGTCCTATTAATTTATAAGTTGCTCTCTTTACTAAATGCATTCATATTTAGTTGTCAACGTACAACTATTCTTATATTCTCATTATCATAGAACTATATTAGATAAGTAACACATGTTTTATGCAATGACGAAATAAGAAATTTTATCAAAAGTGTTTAAGATTTAATATGTATATAAAGAAAATATTTCTAATTTTCTTTATACAAAGTATAGAATCTTTCGATAAAGGATGTTCAACTGATCATCCTTCAGTCTATGTAGCTCCACCACTGCTTTAGGGTGTGGTTGGGTATTAACATTAACCGTGGCACCCAAAGTAACAATATGTTCAAGGTGTCCGCGGTTAAAGCTCAAGTTTTACTCCCTTGCATCGCAAGTTTGAATCTGTGAATATTGACACCACTTCCCCAAAAAATGACATGCTAAAGTTATGTGACACTAAGAACTTTCAAATCTCAAATACGTCTATATAGGTAGTGTTTATCTATATATTATTAGATAGTTTACTTACTAAATATCATATATTTTTCAAGAAAAATATTTTATTCCTATCAAACACACCAATGCTTATGATTATTTTGTGGAAGAAGCTTCACACATCATTTGTTCAGATATTTTTTATTATTCATTATGAAATATTATTTTAAAGAGCATATAATATAACATAACAAACAAAATTAATTTAAAAAAAACATTTAATCATTATAGTAAAATACTGTTATAGAGTTTAATTATTATAGAAAGATTTTACTATACAGAACACCTCTACGGGATAGTTAGAAAGTTCTTTTTGCTCTTTTTCGTGTCTTGATTCGCTATAGCAATTGTAAGATTTTACTATACAGAATACCTCTCGATTATTGGTAACTGAGACTTTTAGTTAACAATAGAGGAATTTGGATCAAACGATGACCGATCGATCACCATATATCATATAATTAAACTGTATTTATAAGAAAGTAATATCATCAATACATTTTCATTTATTCGTAGTCGAATTCAGAATTTGAAAGTCTTTATAATTACGTAGGGAATTTTGAGAAGTTCAACTTAAACTACAAGTTGTCAAAAGGCTGGCAAATGAATAACTATAAGATGCTCACGTCTTTATCAATATGTAGATAATTGATAACAACAATGGTTGGTGAGCTAACCATTTACCTCACCTTTTGTAGTCACTATATTAAGATTTAATTTAAGTACTTAGCATTCAATGATATGTACTATTATCGTTACTGTTTACATTGAAGACAAAAAAAATATATCAACATTCATTAATCTTCAATAGGGCAATAGGGATGGCAGTGGGGCGGTGCCGATGCAGACAATAGTGGAGTCAAGAATTTGGCATAGGTTTACAAAAAAAAATTCTCAGTTATGTTAAGGGAGTGCAACATTACATATATAACTAATTATTTTAATCTTATATACATCACATAATATTTTTGGCGTACGATATCACCTGACTGTCCTTCGCCTGAGGTGACTCTACTTAAAATAACGATATTATTTTGATTTTGACTAATGAAGCTTAGTTGAGATAGTACAAATGATTGAGAGGATAACTTGGATAAGTTTGTACTGATAGTGTCATTATTACAATATATAAAGGTCTGATATGCCTAATAAAAAGAGTTTCTGCTTTATTTGCCTTTAATTTATTCAAATTAAACTAAGGTGGAACTTCCCACCTAGCTCATAAACATAAATTACTTGACTTATTAAATAAAAGAGTCGACAGATAGTTAAAATGTGGCTACAATAATATGTCAAATTCAGTCAGGAAAAGGCCTAATATGTAATGATAACAAGGTCAGTGCAATGATGATAATGTCAAGTGTGTCCGTGGCGAATTAATCTTCTTGTGAATTAGTTTAACTTGACACGTAGTTTAAGAAAAAAAGACTTTTGAAAGTTGTAATCTAAAATAAGTGATAAACATTTGTATAACGGTAAATCATTTCATTAACCTCTAGAAATAAATGTAGATTGTAAGGAAATCTAAATTAACTTCATATGCATTTATTTTTAAATAAAAAAATATCTTACATTTTTAAATGCAAAGTATACTTAATATTTTTTTATTAATGATTTATTCGATTTCCTTTTCAATTATTAACTTTGTTCAAGAAATAGAAAAATAATTTACAATTCACTTTGTTCAATACTTTTTGACTATTGATTCATATTTTTGACAGAGTATTACTCTAACGTATCAAAAATTTTAAAAAAAATAGTGTAAAAAGAGTTAAAAGAATAAAATAATGTGAATATTGGCATAGAGAGGGTAAGAAAATAAAACATTTTTTCTTGATTTCTTCTATTTAAATGGGATTAAAGTGAATAAAATAATAAATTTCTTAGAAAAAATTATATACTTTATCATAAATAATTAATTTTTTTCATAAAAAATATTTTTGTAATTGGGGGGGGGGGGGGGGGGGGGGGGGGGGGGGGGGGGGGGGGGGGGGGGGGGGGGGGGGGGGGGGGGGGGGGGGGGGGGGGGGGGGGGGGGGGG